>JAQGAP010000230.1:0-48816 GCA_034697805.1 Orchesella bifasciata
TGTTCTCCCTACAAAAACACACACTTCACCAACATATATCATAACAATATCCAATTATCCAAATTACAGGTAGACAAATCAAAAAACTAAGCCAAGTCATATAAGTATAATATACAAACACATTATTTATAGTACAAATAAATTGCACTTCGAAATTCTAACAAATATATCTTTACTGCATCACTAAAAATATCATAGGTTAACTCTTCATCAAACATAATAGTATTACTACGAACTAACAAGTTCCACTCATTAATTGTATACCATTTCACAGAGTCAGTAAATAAGTTTGAATTGTGTGAACTAACATAATAAGTCGGATTATTATCCGAACCTTGATATGAGAGTTTGTACCAGTGACTAAAAAAGTTCTTCTTTCTAAACTTAAAAACAAAATTAAGAGCATTGTACCTTTTTCTTTCCATAATAGTCATCAGATCTAAACGCTTGTAAAGTTTCGACACATCCTCGCTGGTGTATAGGGATAATTTTTTACGTTTAGTAAGACTTGTATAATAAAATGAATAGATAAATCTGCTGATCTTATTCTGAAGTTTATCAATCTCCTGAGGGCTTTGCGTACACCAAATATTTTGTCCGTAGTCAATTACATTAATGACAAAAGCCGACAAGAACATTTTAAGTACATTTTCCGTTAACGTGTGCTTTAGGCTATACAATCTACTAAGTGCACCATTTATTTTATTCTGGACCTGGATGTAGTGCCCTTTAAAATTTAAGGAGTTGTCGTAGATTACCCCGAGGTATCTAAATGAATTAATTGTTTCAATGTCTTTACCATTAATAGTTAGTTTGATATTCTTTGAAGAGCAGGCTTTTTTTGCTCTCCAATCTGAATTTTTATAGAAAAACATGGTTTTAGTTTTCTCCGTATTTATAACTAAACTATTCTCTTTGCACCATATTTCAAGCATGTTCAACGCTTCCTGCATTAACTTTAATCCCTCATCTAAGTTAGTGCAATCCACATATAGGACTAAATCGTCAGCAAATAATAAATACGGGATGATAAGGCAGTTCCCAATATTGTTTATAAACAAAGAAAATAATAATGGGCCTAATGATGAGCCAGGTAAGCACCCATTATCTAATTTAAAATATTTGGATATTGATGTTCCGTTTATAATACGGAATTCTCTCCCGGTGAAATAATTTTGCAATAATTTTACTAGATATGGCGGAAGCATAAACTCCTTCATTAACTTTAAGAGAAGTTTACATCGATCTACACTATCGAAGGCTTTTCTAAAATCTACGAATACTGCGACTGACTTTCCACTAGTTTTATCAATTGTATTGTGTATATCCTGCGTAAAAATACTAAGCGCCGTTTGACAAGATTTGCCCTTAGTGAAACCATGTTGTTGTGGGTTGAAAAGCTCAGCACAACAGCTTATTATTCGGCGATACAAAAAACATTCAAAAACTTTTGTACTACAGCTTAAGTTAAAAATTGCTCGATAAGATGAAGCTCTGGAGTGGCTTCCTTTTCCTTTATATAGTGGAAAACAGTCTGATTTTTTCATGAAGTCTGGAACGTGACTGAAACTAATAATTTGAGTAAAAAGCAGCATCAGTGGGATTGCTAAAATATCCCGAAACGTCTTATAAATTCTTTTTGGAATGCTGTTATTATCTGGTCTAACCTTTTTTACTTGATTTATAGCATGACACACTTCCACAGTGGTAACCAACGGAATTTCATAGTCAGGGTTAGCCATATAAAAATCTGCTTCATAATCTTCTATTGACTTAGATAGTGTTTGTACATCGCTTACTGATTCTTTAACAATATACTCGTTAGCAAACAATTCTGCAATTTCTTCTTCAGATTTAATTTCTACATTTGATTCATTGATCAACGCAGATATGGGAAGACTAGGTTTTGACCTAAAATTGGTAATTTTGTTGAAAAGATCCCATATTTTACAAGAGTTTGACATTTTTCTGAACAAGTTTTGGAAATATTGTTTCCTTATTGATTGTACTACATTTTTAAGACAATTTTTAAGTTTCCTATATCTTAAGTGTAAGGTTGCATTTGTGCCCTTATCAGCTTCAGCTTTAAGCCTTTTTCTTTCTCTGATTTTTGCACGCGTTTCACTATTAAGCCAAGGTTGGCCAGCACCTTTGACTAGCTTTCGTTTCTCAGGTGCGTGTTTGTTTAAAAACGCAATAACCTGCTTTTCATAAACTGTGAAGTTAATGTTTGGATCCTGACTGCGAAATAGGTTCCTCCACTCAACCTTTTCTAGATCACAGCTAAATTCCTCTTCATTAATGCTTTTCAAAGAGCGTGTGGTCAGAACTTCCGGTTCACATCTTACTTTCGTATTTTTTATGTAAACATACGTGAGAAGATGGTCTGATCCACAATCTAAGCTACCTGAGTGAAATTTTGATTCTCGATTCACATATATGTGATCTAGTAAAGTACTTGTTGTCCTATATCCGTCGTGAATTTTCGTAGTGACTGTTCTAGTAGGAAAATCTACTTTCTGAGAGAAGCTAAATTCTCTTGTTATTGAGAAAAGTTTGTAACTGTGTGGACTACGTTGGATCCAGTCAACATTAAAGTCCCCTAAAATTATCACTTGAGCACCAGTTTTGCACAAGAAATTACAAATTTGCTCGAAAAACGTAAAGAAACTATCATTAACGTCATATGGTGGTACGTAAATTAAAACCACATAAGTAGTGGCTACTCCCGTCTTTTTGAGGCTGACAATACTACATTCAACCAAGTTCGGAGGCGAGAGAGGAAGGTCAATAACCTGACACACACAGGTTTTGTGTACATAAATTAATGTTCCTCCTCCTTCTTTTGATGTCCTATCTACCCGAATCAAATTGAAATTTGGTAGCAAGAAATCATTATTTTTGTCTCGTGCTGGATCTAACTTGGTTTCTGTTATCCCAAAGTACATAATATTTTTCTCGTTAGCTAGCAAATATTCTATTTCACTAAACTTAGATTTAATACCATTAATATTTATATGGCAAAACTTAAGCCCCTTACAAAATTGCGGCTCATAAATAGATTTTTCAATATCCGGCGGCGATTCTTCTTCTTCGGCGAAGTATTCATCTGGAACTTGAAGTTGGAGTTGGCTGTGGTTTACCGATGATTCCTGTTCCGATTCTGATTCATAAATACTTTCCGTCTGAGAGGTCGATTCCGTTGATTCCTCAGTACAGGACGTGCAGTTCCATTCTTCGGGGATTACTGGTAATGCGATGCATTTCCTGGAGATTGCGGAGTGGAACACTGCTGAGCAAACGTTGCAGTTCACGGATTTTTGCCTACTTGTGACCTCTAATTGGCACGTTCCACAATGACCGAGCAACATTTTCATGTAATGTCAAAAATAAAAGAAATTTCTTAACGAAGATAATCTGACTTGAATGTGTAAGCGATCGTCAGTTCATAAAAATATCTGGTTTAATTGCTTGCCTGGTAGCAAGTCATAATGATGAGTGCCGAATGTCTATAGTTAGTTTAATAGGGTTTTTCCAGGCATTTTATATATTTCAATTGTAATCCAACTACATACAAACGACACCCATCAGTGACTTTTTTGTCGAATTTTATGTAGATCCAAGGTCCAACAGTGGGAAGATATGGGTAGGATCAGCGGGCTCCATCCATCCAAAACAAAGAATTAACATGGATAGGTATAGGCCTCTATGCTTTTGAGGTGGTAGAAATATTGAAAAAATTTAAAACTGAAATGTTTGTTTTAAAACTGCTTAAATTTCTAATCTGACTATATAGTCAGATGCGCTGCACATGTAGCTTTAATTTGGTAGTATGCACAAATTTATTACACAATTATAATCGGTGTAACAAAAATTTTAAAGTTTAATAGGTTGCAGAGCAGCAGCAGTAGCACCTCTCTTCGGCTTCACTTTGATTGATAACTCATAATTCATAGAATCGAGCGTAATTATACTTATGCGAGCTTATTATGTTTTGAGCTGATGATCAAACCAAAAATTTTCTTCTTCAATCCTACTCCACATCAATCAGTTTTTAAAGGGGCTACAAAAATGTGGAAGTCAAAGTGATATCGAGAGTTGTTACCTTGTTACTATTTGCTACGATAGCGTCGGTGTGGTTATAAATTTACATAAAGGAGCTACCACCACCTACAGATTGGCCTCCCAGAGTTCACACACGACTTTTCCCATCTTTGAGTTTCGTTGCTAACAATGTAAATGTAAATACGAGCTGATGTAGAAAAGCAAACCGTTCTTAAAACTTTGCAATTCACCTTTTTTGACGAATCTCTTGTAATTCTACACCTTTCACATGCAAATCCAAATCTCTTTTTTGGATTGCTCACGTCACTACACAAGACTTGAGTATCACAACTTGTGTAGCTGAGATAGTGATCACCTTTTTGAACATTATATCAAAATTTGTTCCACATATATCATCTTTCAAACTTATATCCAATTCAATGCAACGCGATGCAGCGTGGAGAAAACAAAGATTCTTACCTGTAGTATTAGTGTCCCTTCATAAAAACTGTGATTCTACAGTCGAACAAATGATTCAGTTTCAGTCAGAAATTTCACTTCAATTTCAACAATTTGAAGGTGTGTGTGTGCTGCGAAAACTTTTGACTATTTGATCAAGTCTTGGCTCAATTTTTAGAACAGATTAGACCCTTATTCACCGTCTATATCCTGTATTTTATTTTTAGCCGAGTCGATGGTCAAAACATTGCGTGTGACCGTGTAACTTGTTTCTCTGTATACAATATTCACACACTTTCATACAAAAATCCTTTTTCTTCTCCCAGTTACAAATGGTGATGTCCTGTTGTGTCCAAAAAGAAAATCTTGAAAAATTATGAATGCAATGCAATCACTTGGCTCAAGGTGAGTGAACACTCACGAAGATTTGGGTAGGTTGGCTGCTTGATAGGTTAAGCAGGTAATCAGGTAAATAGCGTATGTGGGACCGACCATACAAGTAAATGGTGTATATTAGATATCTATTCACATTTACGTAGGCTGGTGTAAGTTTAACAATAATGCCTTTTCCTAGGTCGATGGGAAGGTAGGGGTTTGGAGTCAGAAACTACAAGATGCTGTCCATAGGTTCACGAGATAAAGGGAGCGAAAGAGTATGTTAGAATTGTCCGTGCCTTTATTATTATTATTATTACTACTACTACTGCATCTCTTGGATCCAGTTCACACAATCTTTATAGATCAGTCCTCTATTGTTCACGCACATTTTTCAGGTCAGATCACTTATACAAAGTTGGCAGTCGCAATGCCAGCAACTTGTCACTAAAAGAAGCTTCAAAGAGGCTATGGTACTGTTAGGAGTGGCAGCAGAAGAGGTGACAAGTCTGGAAGATGAGGTAGAGACCACTTTGTTGTATAACGTTGATGCTACTGCAATGGAAGGAACCCTCATCTCAGGGTCAACCTCTACATTCAACAATCTCATTGCCATAATGTTTCACTGCATTTGTTTTTAGTGTTGACACCGCTGTTGTTGCATATCTCCCAACACTGTGAGCACAATCAACGAGCTGATTGATCTGAATGTGTAACAACACTTTTGGTAACTTATTTGAAACTCTTTGATGTAATTGAAAGGGTGTTATTGATATGCCTTGGGAGAACATTTAAAAGCTGTTTAGAATGGCTGCTCATAAAATGATTGACTCTGATTATGTATGAGTTAGTCCCTTAAAAAGAAACGAGGTAAAATGTTGTCTGTGATAAGGATTTGAACATCAAAACCTCCTAATGAGAGTCACACTGACCATCTACATGTATCACATGAGTCAACCAAGTTAGTGAGTTTCATGCATTTCAGTAAATAAAATGTGCATGTGTGTCTGTTCATCCATTATGCAGCCCGAGTGCACGTTGCTCGTTTTAGGACACGCTGACAAAAAATGTAGGCAAAGGAATAAACTTGAAATTGCCGTTTATGGGACCGCTATTATCATCCGAAATGACCAAAAGCAACCATGTTGCTCATGTTTTGTAGATACTGATGCACTGCACTCCACCACCGAGCTATTCTTTACACTTTGGGTCTCTCTCCCTTGTTCTATTTTGCAGGGAACGACACTGATGCTGAAGAATGGCCCAAACTCAGATTCAAATCTCCACGTACTGGCTAACTAGCAAATCAACACGACAATAACAACCTGTGATAAGTTCACACGGTGTAACAACTTTTCGTATTTTCTCTCTCCCAGTATGGCTACAACAAGCAAGAGTTATTTTCATTCACGCCAATTTACATCCGAAGAATGCTCCGCGGCATGAAAAGTTAAAGAAACACTGTTGGACTCAACAATCCCCAAGAATTCAGAACATGCACTCCACTACTAACCGAGTTTCATTGTTTTCAAACTCCCTTTCTCAGAAAACAAAAAAAAACAGTCTGCCGAATTTTTTTCCTCTCTCCCTTAATCGAGTAGATTTTCATTAGCCGAAAAAAAGCTTTCTCCGATAACCACAAAAAATAACTAGAACGCACTGTAATTATGCTCAAATCCCCGTTCACCGTTCTAAATTTGTTTTTTTTCTTCGTTCACAGAAAATCCAAGGCCAAATGGAGCTTAACGTGAACTGGATTGCATGACAGTTTACGGAAGCACAGTGTATATCCCTAATTTTCTTTTAGAGCCGATCCACTACCGATATTATCGAGAAAATGGCATGGACACAACAAAGGAAAACCATGAGTAGAACGAATGGGAGCGCTGACAATGGGTCCCTACGCAAGTAGCTCGCTAATGCTAGAGATGACACAGATGAAAATCACAAAACAACATTTACAATCGGCCTCAAACAGACCGTCCGCAACGGTGAGTACTTGTGCTGATGGCATCAAAGCCAAAACTAGAATGAAGCCAACGAGTTATTCGACTACGGAACAAGCTAGGAGAGCGAACGAAAATCATAAGAAACCCAACAGGTTCTCAACATCATTATCATCACATATACGTGAACATGAAGCACACGAGATTGTCTTCAAAGAACACAAAACATACGTACTTATATCCCATCTACATGCCTCCACTCACTCTGTAGCGAAGACCGAGGTAAAAAGCACTCAGGTAAACAGGTATGCTTGAGTGTGAACTGAAGTCGAGGAATAAGTGTTTTGGCTAGATTCTACTCTATAGAATATACCATACAATCGTGTAGGATATGCTAGTGATTGAAAGGTATAAATGAGTAAGGTGCTCTCATGATGAGGTGTATGAGCTCAATTTCTTCCTTCGTCTTCAGCCATACCTGCGCGTTGGCAACTCACAATTTTTGATTCGTGTGAAAGCATCTTTAATACGAATGTATCACACATTTCTACCAGGTTTCTGTTGACGAAGGATCCTCTTTATGCATCTGCACATTATTTCAACTAAAGAATTTCATCATGTAAACATTAAATGCATAATCCTTCCTGATATTAGGGGCCAAATTATACGAGACACATGTAGAAATATATTTTATAGGGATTAAGTACTCGGTAAAAGTCGAATGAATGTATACTGGCCGTCTCATTCATACGCACTGTGTCAGTAGTGGCAAGGGTTTGGAGGGCCACATATTCTGCTTACGTTTTGAGTACAACTCGGTTTTCAGTTTTAACTAGTAGACATACATGCAATTTTGATTACTCTACAGGTAAGTTAGTGCGTATTGCAGGCGAAGGTTTCAAAAAACCCTTGTGACGCTCACAAGTTCATGCACTCTGACGAACATTTTAAAAATGATTTCGTAATTGCATTGAGTTAAATCTTGGTTTTAGATCAGCGTGTATCACATTAGGCGTCTTGATTTCAATAATTTTCTCACGGATTTTCCAGTTCCTACTTTCCTTCATGCGCAAATGCAAGACAGGGGTATGGATTCGTAATGTTTCTTCCTTTTCGAATGGGAATCTAACTGGATACTTCCCAAGTAATTAAATGCATGCCTACGCTTAATAATGTGCACGTCTTTTGTTTCTGGTTTATTGGGAAATAGTTCTCTTGAGAATGAAAAGGCTTCCTGCGTAAGCATATTTGAAACCAAGGTCAGGTGGAATTCCATGGAGATACTAATTCTGTGGTGCAACCAAAACTAGTGAGACCCCATAAAAGTTGACAGCGGAAAATGTAATTATCCTCATCGTGGAGACATCAAGATCAAGGCATTGGAAAGTTTGTAGTCATATTTAGTCTCACACGACCTCACCTACAGTGAGTGAATCATGGCCACGTGTAATATTTGTCGTAATATCCCATTATGAGCTCACGTTTCGCAATAGTAGTAGAGTGACTGGTCCAGGGATGCAACTTGCATTCCAGTTAAAAATGAGATCTATTTTGGTTCACGCCTTCCTTAATGGAATCCGTAGTACTGACTGACTCACAACAATCACAATCAGATCGAATTAAGTAAAAACAACAGTGCCTAGAATTTGGGCGACTTCTGCTTTAATTTTTATATCAACGAAACCTTGTTCACCTTGCAACATTGCATTTCATTTGTGATTTGGCCCGTTTCTTATCACTATCAAGTTGAGTATTTATTCAGCTCGTTAAGTTGCATTTAAAATTATTTCCCTAACTCAAATAAGGTCTTGTCCAGTCATATAATAATAAAAACGTATTTTTGTATTTTTCAATGGTAACAACATAAAATGCACTTGTGATGTCAAACACAAATAATTATGCTGTTGATGAAAATTCGCCTTCTCTCTTCTCTCATTCTCAATTCGTTTTTATTGACGAATCCTTCGAAACAATTCGTACTCCAACCAAAACTCGTGTGGTTACCTTGGTCATGCATAAGTTGACAATGAGTAATATGCAATGTTTATTCCATAATTAATTCGAGGCAGATAAAGGAATAATATGGATGTATCGAGTAGAGGTACCTGCATCCAATTTTTTGCTCCGCATGAATTCCAACATTTTTTATATTTAACAGTGGTGCGTACACAGAACACCCACCAGCATCAACAATAATATTTCCCTGTAGCCGACTAGTATTTCACTGTAAAGTGCATACCACCAAGGAAAGGAAAACCTTTCCTTGACTTACGTCGTGATATGAATTTTAGCTAAGGCTCACCCCAAGATCCTAGAGAGAGAGAAAAAGGATGGGTTCATCGTTCATAGCTTCGTCGCCTTCTCTGACTACACTCCCTCATTTTGAGATCTATAATCCTCAACCATCATCTTTGTATCCGTAAGTAGTGTGAGCATATTTGTGTGTTCTCGTCTGAGCTAAAACTTGGCTGAAACGCATGAATGTGATAGAATTTTTGGGAACGAAAAAACACTAATCTCGATGTACACTCAGTAACTGAAAACAGCTCCGACCCTACCTTCCTTCAACTAATACCTTAATGATGTTTTCTGCTTCCTTGTACAAGTTTGTAGGGAAAAGTAAGTTATTTTGTACAATAAAGAAGCGGTATTGGTATAGTTGCATACATAAAATGTAACACGACCTGATGATGAAGTTTTGAAGCTCGTACCTTTTTTCATGGTGATTCAAAACAAAGGACAAAAATGTGGCTAGCAATCAATGGTTCTGTGTGTGAAGTGAAGATTATCTTCTGATGCTACTGTCTGACTCTCTGAACAAACTTTATATATGCACCATTTTATACTTATTTCACATTTGTTAAAAAATCCTCAGTCATCATCATTAATGCGGAGTCTGTAAACTATATGCTGGGTAGAAGAGTGAGTGGTGCGCTGTGAGTAGTTTACACGATGATATCTGACGTCTCCTACAAACTACAATACAAGCGGAATTCGTTTCCATTTGGTACACAAAGGATCACGAAATTGTTTTATGCATCTTTGAACCTTCATACTTCATAGTACACGCAACAAATTGTGACAACATCCCCAAAAAACATTGCAACAATGAATGTAGTGGCAAAAAGACCGGAATTTAAGTAGGCTACCATCACCATCAGTAGCACCAAACCAAGAACTAACCAACATTCAAAAACCAAATTGCATTCTGAGAGGCATTGCGTTTTTTATACTTCTGATGACTTGACCAAACTCAAATCAAGTCTTGCAAGCTTCTAAATTTTCTTCTTTAATGGGTTTTTAAAACTCATCAACTTCGCATCATCAATTTCACCGTGTTGTTGAGATTGAGAGGGGATTGGTTTCGTCCCCACTACAATAGGAGCGAATTACTGAAAACACCAAATACTAAATACGCTTTCTGTCATCGGTAGTCAAGGATCATGCACTGATAGGGAGTTTTAAAAGCTTCAAAGGTCTCTCAACTTTTTTTTTCTCGCGTAAATCATTTTTGTGCTAATCATAAATGCACATTTAACTCTTTGCTGTAGTAAGGATATATAAAAAAGTTTGAAACTTGATTATTAAAATTGATAAAATTTGAAGATTTTTGCTAAATATGATATGATGAGGTTTTGAGGATTGAGGGTAGAAATTTTTTTATGCGCTTGTTTTTTTTTAAATTTGCTTGTGGCATAATATTTATGATACAATTTAGCATTCAACTTTTTGTTGATTTTTAGTGACATTTTTATTAAATAAAAAGTAAGAGCAAGAGGGGTTTTAAAGTGGAAAGTAATCTTGCCAACTTGTACTCTCAAAACGAAACTCCTTATTTATACTTTTAAGCAAAATTGAGATAAAAGCAACTCGCACGATACAACACAACGAAGGACAAATTGTGGGAACCGATCTTCATCAGCAAAATGTTGAGGCTTTTTACAAAAATTGTAAGCTGACTCAAGGTATACAGTTTCAGTGTACATAATTCTAATTAAGGAGTTTCCTAAAAGCACGTTGCTGATTTCTCAGCTTATCCGTCACGTCGAACTTTCTTTTCTATGCTCCGCGTAATCAGTATATGATTGGATTGACGCAATTTTTAAGTCTGTGCTTACAAATCAACGAGCTACATATTACATGGTATTACCGGCATCAAAATCGAATTATTTTGTCTTGATGCTTTCAATTTAGAATGGCACTAGGTAGGTAGGTAGGTACAACCATTTTCTGAGCTTGCAGGAAATGTCTATCACGAATCATTACAATAACGAGATTCAAATTTGCATATTTCACGCCTGGTAGCATCGCACACAGAGGGACCAATTGTTTTCCACTCCGTGACAATAACTAACGTCCTAATACCTATGCTAATGTTGGTTGCTTTTAATGAAATTCGGAAGGGGTGACGCCCCGCTAGTGCAATCGAAGAGTCAGGTAATTTAAAATACACCTCACCTCACTCCCTCATTGTGAGTCCAGTTGGACACTTACAAAATGAATAATTCACCCCATCTACATCGCATCAGGATCATGCAACCTGGCTCACGCATCCATTTCTTTAGAAATATAGACATTTCTCTTCTTGTTATGCTATCACTTGGCCAGTACAGTTTTTTAATGAAACAATAATCGATAAGTCACCACCATCATCATCTTCATGACAATACATTAGCAATGCAAATTAATTCTTAATACAATCCACTAAAACGCAAACATTTGAAACTCATCAGCAGCAGCAACATAACACTGCAACCCCACTCATTGTTCTGGGATGATGTGACACAGCTCATCAATTTGCATCCTGTGCAGCTCATGATTTATTTACAGATTTTCAATTTACAACGCGTTCATAATAACTCACAGAAATCATGCAATGCTAAAAAATAACACTTTGTCGTTGTTCTCCTCTCCACTCTCAAAATACAACGATGAAAGTAAATGGGGTTTAATAGTTTTGGAATTTGAATGGGCTCAGAACCACATCTTTCAGTCAGAGCCGCAGTCAAATACTCGTGGGAAGGGTTTAAGCCATGAAGAAATTAAAGAGTCATTAGTGCCTTGGCTACACTAATGAAGAGTAAATGTGATGTCATAACTACGCAAGAGAAACTCCAATTAATTGTTAGTTTGGTAAATGAGAAACTGCGTCATACTTAAATACTCACACGTTGCCCAAAACCTAACAACCGGACGGTCCGCCAAGGAGAAGCTAAAACTTTTATTAATGTAATCTCGTGGATGAGCCTACAGCAAACATCACTTTCTGTATTCTTTCTTTCCCCCTCTCTTTAAGCTTGTTTTCATTTAGACAGTTAATTAATGAGGTTGTCCTTATTTGTGCATGTGGATTCAACAATAACAATAGCTTCTTCACTATTGACAAACAATACAGACATCATGGAGGTACGCAAAATGTTACTCATCTCAGCACAAAAACACAATCAGCAACAAAGAAAAGTCGATAGATGACTGCAAAAATTAAGTAGCTCCGAGGAGTTTGCTCTAGGATAACTATTTAAACGCAAAGGAACCAGAACACAATGAGAGAAAATATGCCCGTGGATTTAGGATGGCAGTGATGTGGAAAAAATCAGTCACGACGACCAAGGGAAAGATTTGCTCTGCTGAATTCATTTGACTTGACTGAGATTTGATCTTTCAAGGCATTTTTTTGACATGGCGTTACCGCATGCACATTGATAAGCGACTAACTCTAATACATGGCTACTTTCCCATCGCGCTAAATATTTTTATTGTGTATTGGTATAGACGTAAAGGGATTTAAACAATGAATTAATAGAGAAACACGAATTAAGCGTCTGATGAGAGGATTCTTTTCTCTTTCAGTATGTTTGTAGGAACGTAGACCGGCCGGCTCAGCATATATTTATACCATTTTGATTGCCCACTAATCGCGTCCCTCATTCTGTTTTAGCTTCCATGCTTGGCACACGTGCCACTTACTCATTTAATACAACATTTTTACAAACTCTATTCAATTCATCCCATTCATGATTTTGTTTCAAAACTGCTCATTTTCCATTCATTTTGAGCACCGAGCAGCTAAGAGAGGCGAAATGAAAACAAAAGGCGAAACGAAAATTAATGAGCCACAAAGATCCATAAAATTATACAACTCACCAACTCCTCCGTACTTATTGACTACTGCTTCCTCTTTGTCCTTTTTGAAGCCTTCCTTTCTTCAGGTAAAAAATCGTCACAACAACAAAAAATCGAGAGGAACAATATGAAGCACCACTCTCATTAACCAGGTCCGTGTAGATGAAGGTGATTGGTGCGTGTTTGTGTTGAAAAGAGAAGGGATTTCCTTTTGTTTTTAAATATTCAAAAGGTTATGAACGAGACAGAAAAGCAAATCTCCTCTCATAAAACTTGTGGTTTGCACTTCACTTGAAGAAACAGAAAAAGTGATAATTGCAATATAACTTTTTCAGTATTAAAAAAAGTACTCTTTCACATATGCAGATGAAGAGAGGTTCCTCTCGCACAGGGACCAACGTCTTATCGGTCAATATTCATAATAAGAAGGGCAATACAATAGAAAACAAGATGAGCGCATGCATCTCATTATCAGACGCTCTTTCCTTTGTTTATTCCACACACTTATCGTTACTTAAAAACAGGGATCTCAGCCTCTGGTCAGCATCGAGTTGCTCAGCACATCAAGTCACAAACAACGTGCATTCAAAATATAAATGTATGACGGAGCGTGGACGAAACGCTTGAAACCGTGTGTGTGAGTTGTGTACGAAATAAAAAGAATCTATTAATAAACCCACGTAAAAATATTTCCACTGATAAACTTCCTAAAATCTCTCTTTTCATTCATGATTAAACAAAAGCCGACTTTCGTTCCTTTCTTCCACCAATCATCACCACCACTTTTATAACACAGTTCATGATTGTGGGAAAGGTGAGAGTTTTCACGAATAATAATGGAACTTGATAAATATCGTACGTATTATCAACAACGTCTTTCTTAGCTTTTTAGCTTCTGATTTGAAATATGGAGACGAGTAAAATGTGCAAAAAAAAAGTTTGGACTTTTTTTGCGGCTTACTATTAAAAGACCTGAATGGTATAATAATCCTTTAGATAATTCATAGGTATGTCCAATGTCCTATATCTGTGTTATGGCTAACCAGTCATCAGCTTCATAAAGAGGCGCACAGTTCACAAAACTTTTTTTTTGCATTAGATTGGTTCCACACTCTCATTTGTGTTTAACAACGTGGTTCGCTGTTTGCTTAAAATCTTGACACTGAATCACTAATTACCACTAAAGTAAATATATTTTTATCACAACTTTCAAATCCAATTGGAGACTGTGTGCATTTTTATTTGTTTCAGTAATAACATATAACTAACATGTTCGCAGGTTGCATGCGAACCCACTTCACTGCCTAATTATATGGGATGCAATGTGTCCAAAATAATCACAATGACTTATTTTCAGTCAAACATGTGGGTTTCCATTTGCGCATCAATTATAGGGCTCCACTAAAGTTTTGTCAATAGCTTTCATTCTCGTTTCTTGGACAAACACGTCCGCTCAATGATTTTTGCACGTTTTGTAGCAATTATTTATCAGATACCACACGGCAGCATAAACATACATATATATTTAACTTGCGCAGTCGTTTACTATTTCGACATTGGAATTGCCACACATTACCACATCTACAAAGTGAGTGAGCGGGTGCAGAGGAGTCTACGCAATAATAACGACTGAACAGAGCGCATCTTCTTTTGACCTGCCACCATGATTTGTATAATATACACTCATTTTCTAGTTTGTATTTAAGTCTAATTAACACTGTAGGTATTAATATGCACGTTAACTTTCTATTTTTTTCCTATGCTAAAATTTTAAATCAATACGTCAACTTTCAAAATGCCACTTGTGACATAACAACAACTGTGTGTGCACTTAGTTATTTGAACGGAGCACAACTCACATTCTTTGGATTTTGCAATAGAGTCCACAATCAGATATAATGACTTATTATCATACTCCTTCTACAATCATGGTAAGTAGGCTGCCAACATGAATGAAGCCCTCACGCTATGGTACGGTTAGTCGGTGCTATTTTTGATTTGTTCTCAAAAACAAATTCTCTGCAATGACTCACAATAACAGTCAAGGAGACGACGATAGGAGTCAAATCAATTACTTGGTTATCTAGCACGTCAATAATACCAAGAATACAAGAGAGGAATCGTGATCCATCGAACAAACTGAAAGGGAAATGAAGAGGAAGAGGAAAAGTGTAAAGGATGATAAGATAAATCCCTTTTTCTCACACTTGAGGGAAAACTTTTAGTTTTTAGTTGTAACAGGGCAGGGGTACACCAATAATAATAACTGGTGACTGGCGAAGAATGGTATTATTGTCGAAGCATACAAGAATAATTAATGCGGAGCGATTACATACAGCACTCCAACAAGGCTTGTTGAGCTGATGCCTTTCCCTCAAAACACAGCAAGAACATGACAGTCTGTAATAAAAGAAAATAGTAAAGAGTTATTGGTTCGATGACACTGATTTTCGAAATGAAAATTGTTATACAAAGTTCATCACTTGCCACTCCTGCTTTTTTGCACTAGTAACTAAGTGAGTAATGATGACAAGGGCACAATAACATAGTAAGAAAAACAAGGCATCGATACCCAATATACCTACTTCCACACTGACTTCCTATCTAAACTACACTCATACATATTTTTTGTAGCAAACGGGTCTTGCATTGCACTACTACTGATGTACAAAGACAAAGTAGGCATATACATATATGTAATATGTCTGTCATTAACCGTCAAGAGAGAGAACGCCTCAACAGTGATTAAAATTTCGACGGGAAATGCAACAATATACGTATGTAGCTTACCAACAAGAAACAATGATAACAATGGAAGTAGGTACTTGAGACTCTGTTATCATGAGCACGCTGCTGTTGAAGACACTTTTGTTCAAAACAATGTCAAGAGTCATCCTCACCGTATCATATCGATGTCTTGCTATTATAATGTCAGTTTTTTGCGAGAGGTAAAAGTTCTTCGAGTCTACTATCCACATGCTAATATTAATACCACTACAATCACATCAAGATGACGTTGGTCATCATAAGCAAATATTGTTCTTTGATATGACAATGTAGCCAGGTTTTACTGACAATAAAATGGAGATTCACACGTGTGCAAAAGGAGAAACCCCTAGCTTGTAATCGAAGTGCTATTAATCCCTTCATTAGAATGCGTAGGACAACTTAAGGGATTTTGAGAATGACATTTTAGCACATTAATGAACTCTCTTTGGTCCAAAGCGATTGGACAGTAAATTGTGTTTCCTACATTGTTGCTAATAAACTAAGCATGCCAAATCATGCGAGTCGCACCTTACACACGGCATCCAACTGCCGAGGCGTAAGTGGGTACGTAAGCAATAAAATGCAGTAAGCATTATCATCGTAATAAAAAAAGCTGCATGTGTGAGCGTCTCTGGTGGATCTCTCTTTTGAAAACTTTGGGAAACAACATCTTCTAATCATGTATGTGCCAGTGGTATAAACGTCTCACAATATCAAAAGAAAGCAATCAATGACCTCTGCAAATGGTTGGCACTTGCTGGGATGTGAGTGCAACTCTGTTTCTTGTTTCAATGTCCATTATTTATTCTTCCTTTATATAAAACTCTGTGTGGCAAGGCACTTACGTGATTGTGAGTGTAGGTACTCAGTCCTCTTAGCATTTTGACTTGTTAACTGGTGCTTATACAAGAGAGGGAAAAGTGATATTTTTAATAATGAATAAATCATACGACGATAGATCATCGATCAGATGAGAAAAGGAGTGGACACTTGCTCAACATGTGCTCCTCTGTGTGCATCTATACGCATGTGCAATATTAATATTATTCTTGTTTGAGAAAAGAGTAGACTCGATCCTCGTTGAAATGTAAGAGGAAAACTTTAGTAATGCCACGTTAGACTCGAATCACCTGAATGGTAATGTGTGCATTTGGTCAAGTTTGTTGCAAATTGCAAGCTTCTTCAGTCGTTCATTCATTCATATTCATTCATTTGTACTTCCTTCCTTCCTCCCATTCTCTCAAAGAATGTAATAAAGCAAGCGCGCACTCTACTACCGTCATTATTACTCTCACCATATCTTTGAAAGCTGCATATTGATTAGGAAACAAGGTTTGGGTAGTGGAGGAGACTTCTGCTCTGCCATTCACCATCCTTTGGTGGTATCGTTATCACATCACTTTTTTAAAAAGCGTAGAATGGAAGAGTTGAGTACTCGGAATGTAGTTACATCTTTAGATAAGTGCTTTTCAGTACTATAATAGCGCAGTACTGATCATTGGTTATCGTAGTCATCGTCATTCATATTATTATTATTGTTATTATTGTTATTATAATCATCAGCAGACACAACCGAGTTACATGCATCACACACACGTTATATTATGCTAACTCGGTAAAAGTGTAGCATTTCCTCTCATTCTGTTTGCTGGCTGTCCACATCTCTACACACATGTTTGACTCTGTTGAAGCAAACAAGAATTGTTGAGGAACAGGAGGAACGAGTCTACCAGTATTATAAAAATTCTAAATGCTCATCTCATCTCTACTCTCACAAAGAGAAACCAGACTAGTCACATTTCGTGAAATATTGTTGATGGTGATGAACAAGGGATGCGAATGCATATATATGCTTTAACTGCAGCAATACTGTAATATGAAAATAATGAGTATGATGAGATTTTTGCTTTATTGCTGGCAAAATCACAAAAAAGGAAGACGGAAATCTACATAATATCAAATCTCAACAACATAAGAAACAAGTTAGTCCTCATCATCATCCTCAAACTGTTTCTGCGTTCGGCACGGATGTATGGTCCCAATATAATAGTTGACGATCAGTTGTCCGCACTATCTCCTACATTAAAAAGCTTTAATAAATTAGATCTGTGCAATGGGGCATTTTTCATTTAGCAGTGTGAAACTTCATAATCTTGTGTTTATGCTTATGACTACAACTATCAGAGCAGATAAGACTAGTAGATCCGCATTAACGACAACCTAGCTCGTGGTGTAATAAACGTCTTGACATTACTCAAAGAGAGTTTGTATTGTAATTATCACTAATACTTCCATCACCATCACCAACTTTATCATCCCAAAAAGTCATTTGGTAAACAAAAACGTGCATAGCTAAGCCTTTTCATCACTATGTTCGGAAATGTCAGAAAATCAAGGATAATTATTACAGCAAATCAGTCAACAAGACAATCAGACGTGGGGTAAACTGTATAAGTGCATAAACTACATATTTATATCCCACCCAAATGGCTAACATCATCCTGTCACTGCTATAATCTTAGTTTACATGGACATTTACAGCAATTTTCCACTTGATGCGAGTCAGGAAACCGATAAGGAATTTAAATATTTTTGCATTTGCATGCAACTAAAGCCAAGTGTCAAAGGACATGCCTCACATCAATTTCACAACATGGACTAGCACTCACATCTGAATCCTCCTTTTTGGTTATGAACTTTTTGAGAAAGGGAAGGAAGTAATTGTGTGACCATGCACATAATTCTATAAAAACACATTACCATAATCTTTATATGGTAATTGGTAATGCAATTGATGTCTTGAAATTGCAATGACGATAAGATACGACAAAGTGTGTGTGTGTGTGTTGCTGGCTTTAAAAAGGGAACAAAAAGTAAGACAAAAGGGAAGGCTGACAGACAGTCAGAAGACAGGCCACAACAACACGACATCGAATGGAAATACACACCACCACCACATCAAATCTTGTCAGCACACACTCTTGTGATTCTCCCACGAATTCACGGTTGTTTTCATCCTGTGGCCATCCTATGTTAAATCATTTATCATGCGTTCATAAAGGAGAGCTATTATTTGTTCAAGATCCTCACAACTGAATATTATGCTCATGTAATGTAAGAATTAAAGTGGAGAAAAAGATGTAAAGTGTTGTGTTTATATTATGGGCTTAATAATGCAAAAAATTACTACATGACAAACCAACTTCACAAATCAAAGAATGGTCTGAGGGGACATGCAATATTTTTGTGAATGAAAGAGAAAACACATTTCATTTTCATGCATAATGCTTGGAGGTTCAGAAAGTACACATAAATAGCTCCACAACTCAACCAATATGATACCATTTTTTTTATCTGAGGAAGTAATAATAGTAGTAAAAGAAGATAAGAGCAGCCATAACAGCATTTTAAAAAAAATTATGAGACCTTCTGTCAGAACGCTTTTATAAGCTTAGCTCAAGTGGACAGTTGCATTTTGATTCACCTTGCAGGGGTAACGTTTTTGAATATTTTATCTCATTATTTTTTTTCCTTTCTCAGTTCACACTCTGCATTCATTTTGATATCAATGCATAACATCATCGTGTGGTACCTTTTATGACGCTGTACTGTATCTGTATATGATAACACTTTTCAGGAAAAAAATACTTCTCACTTTCCATTTCATAAAACATCTCAAACTTTGATTGGGGATAAACATTCGTGAAGGCCCTGCAGCAATCTAATATTATGGTCAAGTGGTGTGAAATAACAATGAGCGGACGACTACGAAACAGTGCATACATCATATATATACCCACTATCTTTGTGGATGATGATGATCATTGATCAAATAACAGGGGAAAACATCACATGCATTTCTCCTTGTCAATACTTATTGAATAAGTCAATTGGTATCATGATGCTATATTACTCATTGTTAGGAAAAACGTGTACTTCACTTGTTCCGCTGTTCCGTCAACTTAAGGACCACACCGGGCTGCACGCTCATCAACATCAACATGAAATGAAACACTCGCAGTAGGTTGAGCCATTTGGCTTTTTGAATGCCGAGGAAGAGAATCAGTCAACCATGAGGCTCAAATTTTAATAGCAAACAGGCAAGTTTAGCTATATCCTATTTTTGACTTCAAGTTATATTACACTCGTTGTATATATCTGCCAGCAAAAGGCGTACGTACAGGTATAAAAGAGGTACTTCTAGAAATAAGCGAACTGTGCCTAATGATGGAGATGACACGGTTGAACAGAGAATTTATGACGATTCTATTTTTGTAATATCAACCAATCAACTGAGTTTGAGAATTAATAGTGTTAAGATGGGACAAATGAATTACCTAGATATGGTTTCCACTCATGCGTTTAGCCCTTTTAATTATGTGGAGTCGGAACAGTGATGCCTACATAATAAAGCTTTGCTATAAATTGAACAATATTAATCATAAATTCATAAATCTTGTGTCCTTTTCCTTTCACACTTGGTTAACACCACCGCTGGTTTGGTGGATGGGTTGGACACTTAACCTTATTCGGATCTTTGCAAATACGCGATTGATGAAAATGTATCAAGTTAATGGGATCCATTATTTCAAAGAGCTGCAGTTTGCAGACGTGTTCATAAATAATAATAATAATAATAATAAGTACAGCATGATAACTACATTACTTATAATATTATGCTGAATATCATGTTGATTAATACCAATTCCTAGTTTAGAGTCAGACTTCAAAATAACTACGGGCATCTCGATTTACATCACTCTCAGTCTTGGTAGTAATAGAGAATGCTATACAGCCTTATAAAAGAAAGGGGTGGATAAATGTACTTTCGTGATAATTTGCAGACAGCTTTCTTTTGTCTTGAAAATAGAAACATATTTCTACCAACAAATCTTTGAAATATGAATCATCGTCCCTGTTATTGATTCCCTATGAAAATGTCATATTTCATTTTGGATCAGTGTGCACGGTTTAAATTTATTATGTTCAGTCTACTAAACTAAAACCTTCCCATTTATTTTCCTGTTGAACAGTCTCATTAAATGTTAGGAAAGTGGTTGGCATCGTGTAAAGCCTTTCATGATGTGAGTAAGCGCAGTACGACTAGTGAGCGGAGTGGATACATATATGGAGCATCAAATGATATGGCCACACGGTACCTCAGCATTCAGCATGTAATCATTTCACTTTCTTTAGAGGTTTTCAAATTTCCAATAAACACAGCTCATAAAAACCAAATCAAGCATGGCATTACTCATGTGAGATTGGATATTAAATCACTAGCAGTGAACTTATAATATTTTGTGGTTGGATTGGTCTAATCCAATGAGTTTGACAGGATGTCGTAAGAGTATTATAATACTTTTTGCTGAATAATCGAGAGCCATTTTTCATTCACTTTGAGAGCATTAGGATGATTACGTTAATGATTTTGCTCATGAGATGACAAAGACGGCAAAATCTAAAATACCATCAAAATTTTCTTAAACATTCTCATGAAAGTAAGTATTTGTAGACAAAAATAGCGCTGTTTTTTTTGTATTGAAATCCAACAAAAAATAAACCAAACAGGGTGCGTTGTGGCCGCTAACAATCACGAGACAGAAAATAAATGGTACAAATGGCTACTAATTATTAGCCCTTTTTTCTTCCTTTTCCTTTCCTTGTAAGAGGGCTTGCCTAGGCAAAATCGAGCAACAATGTGACTGATGCAAGGTAGTCTTCGGCTGCACAGCACAATGCTCACATAAATATTTATAGTATTTTTATTCGATTATGGTTATTATTGTAATCAACGCGATAGCTCTTCTGGCTGCTCTGCCACACTCGTGCGAAGGGAAAAGTGAGCACACACCAAAGGCATTTGATGATGATACGACACTTGCTGCATATAATTTGCTACATGTGGGCATGTACTTCGAGAAATCTCATTTGACTTGAATATTTATTTATTCCCAGCCATCATATCGTGTTCAAACTCTTTATCTCTCTCTACCACCATTACTTCACCCACGTTTGATAACTGCACGTGAGTGCATAAGTAAAGTTGAAGAAGTCAGAAAGAAATCGAGTGAAAAGGAAGGAAAGATATTTGCAAATATATCGAAACATAAAATCAAGGAGCAATCGCGGTCTGTGACTGTGAGTGCAGTTGCGTACCTAATAACTAATTCATACATGGATAGATAGATACATTGTGCAAGTTATGATTTGTTTACTACAACTCTGATGCATTATTTATATGGTCAGTAAAAACAGAAAACAGGTTGACTATTGACTTTTCACAGACAGAAAGAGAAACTCTCAAGATCAGCATCGCAATCAAATGCATGCATGCAGCTCCGTGTGTAGTTTATGATATGCTGTAGACAGTTGAACTTCCATACCCTCAAGGGGAAGGGTTTCTCGCTGATTGCTGATACTTACAGGACACCAATTGCACATCGTCATGGTCGTCGTGCTTCATTTTTTTTAGTATTTTGAATCACTGCCTGTTCTTGTTGAGCAGTCATAAAAAACCACTAGCAACTTATTTCTAATAGGTAAAATAATACTTTTCTTATACCTCTACTTATAAAACACGGGTGCATGCATCGAAATTTATTTAAAAATACTACTATACAAAATTTTGTATTCGTGATTACGTTCAAAATTAAATGATCATTCATTGTATGTACCTCTTGTGAAGAAAGATAGAAAGATGAGTTTCTTCATGTAAAGAAAAACAGAGTCACCTTCAAAACAACTTGACTTGAATTGGATGAGATGCATATAGTTTTAGAAAAGTGATCAAAAGTGATAAAGAAGATGTGAACAGGTAAGGGGAAATTGAAAATTGAAATGCCACTTTATTTGAATCTATGTCAATCAGTTTTCGACGCATAAAAAATAATACTGTTGCTGACTCTAATCAAAAGGGTAAATGATAGAGATTAGCATGAATTTTTATTGATTCCTATGAAATAGCCATTCATTTCAAGTGTAGGGCTGATGCTGATTGCATGAAATGTTGAAGTTTAAAACAGAGCGTGGTATTAACAATTCGTGATCATCTTGCAATTTCTGCTACCACATCAGAATCAGATATGGACACTTGATAGCATGATGATGAGGCTGGTGATGCTAATGGGATGGGGTACAATATGCAAATACAATTTTTAGCATTGTTCATTTGCTAAAAGTAACCCAATGAGTTTAAATGAGAGAGCTCTGTCTGTAGCTGCAGAGAGAAGGATATCAATTTATATTGTGACTGGGGATGATGATGAAGATGAGAAATGAATGATGATCATTTCGATTTTAGGTCGATAGTCCATTAGCACATCGTTGTTAGCAGTGGTATTCACGTAAAAGCTAAAAATCAACTTTCTCCTATTGTTGTCCTAGGGAGACGGAAAGCGAGCCAGTTGATCTTTAAGATCATGATATCATGAGCACTAAAGTAGCTGTCAGACGAGACCAGATGCGATACACATACACATGTCATAAAAAAGACAACGTAATATAATTGTGACTCCTAATTGCACCTCGTTTATACCCAAGGTGCTGAACTTTCTACTATCATACTATGTTGTTGGCAATCCAGAGCGATCAAATCAACAGATGGAACATAGGTGGCAATCGAAAGTGTGTTGTATACACGTTCCTGACGGAAACGCACCCGGCACAGACTTTCTAATGCACTTGTCACATCCTTTCCTTCAACAATAAAAGTTGTTTTGCCAGATGCCCAATGCTCATCCTGGAGAAATGAACATGTGCAGCAAAGAAGAAGTGGCTCTTGATCTTGTGCGGATCACTTATAATTTTATAGACCGCTCAGGCAAGCCAAAGGTTATAACTTGGTGAGTTTGTTGCGTGAACAATTAGAAACGTTTTTAACTTCCATTTCGTTTTCTCAGACTACGTAGTTACTTTCTGTAACAAAAAACCAGTGACACATATCTAAGATGTGAACACATGAAGAATTAAGGTTTTTTTCCGCAGATACACTCTTTATTGGGCAAAAGAGCTTTCTTTAACGTTTAGGCAATTGTACGTGTTCGCAAGTCATGCATGCATCTCCCGAGGAGAAAAAAGTTGCCTGGCCAGGAGCAAGAAAAGAAGCAACAGCAGGCTGCAAGTTGGCGACCAGATCAAGCCGTCGTCTAAACCTAGGAGTGCATGTAACGATGAGACGAAAGCTAGTTGGTATATAAAATGAACCCAAACACTTATTGCCTTCTGCAAGCTTAAAAATTTTCAAATGTATGTTATTGGAACAGTGGGACATAACAGCTGAAAAATGAACATCTGAGACAAGAACGCAAACACATGAGAGCTACAGCGTCGTCCCTGTGCGCAGCACACATCATATGGCAATACACCAGCACCTTAATAACCCGTTCAGGACCCAACTCTACTCCTAATACTGCTTCTATTTCCCTGTTGCATTGCAGCGTCATCGTGGTACTGACCACACTGTTTTTGCTGTGTCAAAAATGGATTGGTGCTTATACGAGAGCGAATATATTATTGATAATAAAAAATGTACCATATTATATGAATGGGCTATCTGTAATTTTCTCCCTCAATTTTATTATCTTTGCGTTAAGCACAGCCACAAACTGCTGCCTGATGCCATTACTCTAAGTTAGTGTCCGGCCCCCAACATGTGATTATTTTTGGAGGATTATGAGGAGAATATTTACAGCGCTACGGCAACGGCATCACCAACCATTTCACCAAAGGGAGCTGCTGCAGCATAAGTAATCGAAATGTTGCTTCCTCACGGAATGTAAACCTTTCAAGGATTATATTTATTATAATGATGATGATGTTGATGATATTCTTATCTTGAGAGTGCATGCATAGGAGAAAATAATGCCCTCCTAGGCCTTTTTACCTGCGCGAGAAGAAACAGTAAATGATAATATTATTTGCGTGGATTACCAAAGTAATGGCACATCACGGCGTGGCTCTGTGACTACATGACTCTGAATCTGAGCACACTGGGCTGTTCCTCTAAAACTTTGCTCTTGAATTTCTTCGAGACATTCAAAAGCATCAACATGAATGAAGTTACGAGTTTCATAGCTCAGGGCGCACATATCCAATATCATTGTTACTTCTTCAGGTTCCATTAATCATTCTAATAATCATAAGTATAATCACCACCGTAGAGAAAAAGTATAATGTTCAACAATGAGCATCATGACTATACTATGACCATTCTTTTGGGACATGTGCATGCGCATACTTGATGCTGTTTACCTTAACCGTAGCATGCAAAGTAGCTGCGAATGATATGGGGAGAAGAGTAACATCAACATAACAAGATTGCCGACAATAATTACGAAGAGGTGGAGGACAATACTTTATTTCTTCTTGCTATTGCCAAAACGACTGTGGAAAAGGATAAAAACATGAATTTAGAAAATTGATGAGTGACAAGAGGACAAGACTGGCTTAGGGCATAGCACTATCAACTTTGAATGACTAGATGAGAGCACAGCGTTTAGTTTTGAACACAGACATTACTCGTTCCCTTCAACATTTAGGATACGTAAAGGTATGCAAGTATGAAACGGTTGCATTTACATTACAAAAATATAAAAAATACCGTGTTCCCCGTTGATTGTCGCTTCAAAAATACGCTTTATAGCTCAGCACAACTTGCTTATAAGGTGGTATCTTGCAAACAATATTGGTCATGTTTATATAAAATAAAATGAATGTTTGAGTGAAGGTTACGTAGTCGTCGGTGCTTTCACAGATCCAAAGCAATGCAATAATTTGACACATAATCAAAATGATTTTCCCTTTTAGAATGTGTGCTTCATGTGGTAGATGTAGTCAACTATAATGCTCATTGAAATATGGCATGGCAATTATCTATAGTTCATAGCTGAAGTATAAAACTTCGTGAAGGCGTTGCATTTATTGAACTTTACATCTTCCTTGGTTTACCAACATTTGATGTGCCAGGAATCTCCATAATGCCCTTACTTGAAACATCTTAATTTTTACCTGAAACGAATCAGCTTCTCGTCTTTATATATGAACTAATTTAGGAAAAAGGTTTATCGTTTGGTAACAGGAAGGTCCGACAACGGTTGCCAGAAATGAATGTTTATTATCAACGTTGTGGTTTGATAGAGCACTTGAGCAGTAGGATTATTTTGAAAGTAGGCTATTATTAGCTCCGCAGCTAATACAAACTCTTCTCGGAACTTTGACAATGCAAGACTTTAAAGTGGCAGGGAGAAGGGTGGGATGATGAGAGATTCGTTGCATTTCTCGTGGTGTCTCTATAGGATCGAATGAATGGTGAAGTCTAATGATTTCATGTATTGATTAGTTTTCTAATGATACTACTAGCATCCCCAATGTTAACAGGTTATTTAGAAACATGTACGTGCGTACAGCAAGAAAGTTAGGACATGTGAATGAATATTCATGACATTGATAAGATGATGATGATGATATACATAGCTCATTAGGAAACTGATGAAGGAATCAATGTCATCCATGCTAAATTGGCTAATTTCATGTTAACTTTGTTGTGGAAGGCACGTACATGTGGTAAAATAACGGATGAGTAAATCATTGTGAAAAGAAATTTCTTCGAAATCTTCATTAATTTTATGCTCAAGGGCTTACTTTTAACTCGCCTTTCCTATGTGTTACTTTGCTAACGGCGGAAGAATGATGGTGAAAATGAACGCATTTCGACTCTGGGGTGCTCAAATATAGCTAATCAAACCCATTGATTAATCATAGCAATTTTTAAAATATCGTCGTACACTTCCCCTTTTACGGTGAAGGTTTCCAATGACTCATTCATAGTGTTTCTACTCTACAGTATGTACATCGCTGCTATCACTGTAATAGTAAATGTATTTCAGGTCTACCTGCTGGTTTGACATTACATTTTTGGATATTTTCTTACAATATTCTGCGGAAAACTGTCTGCAAATGTTACTGATCACGTTACTAATGACTGGTAATTGTACAAGGTGACGTAAATGTGAGAAAAGGCTTATGAGGTTTAATTGATTTTATTGTACGCTTTTTATTCGAAGAATGTCGGCACTAGACATAGAATGAAAAATGATTTCCACTTTGTAGTCCCTCATTCACATCCTTTGTCCCTGCAAATCGTCGACGCCAGAATTGCCACCCCGATCCTCGAGAGTCGTCTTCCAAACCATTGGCGTACTCTTCAGGACAGGGTACTTTCTGTATTGCACTGTCACAAGCTTTGGCAACATTACCATTAATAGCACTCGATTTACTCGCTCCAGCCGAAGTTCTGGAGGTACCTGGACGATTTTCTGTGCCAACAACAACGTCATCAGCAAACTGAATCCGTTTCAGGTTCTTACTTGGTGGTTTTGGTAACATGGGAGGTCTCTTCAAAGCAGCACGCTTTGCAGGAATAGTTGGCTTCAGCTTTTTCAGCTCCTCATTCTCCTTTTCCAATGTCTTTACCCTTTCCTCCAGTCGCTTCTGCTGATCTTCCCAACGCGAAATTCGTTTGCTCATTTCCAACTTGGTGTCTTGCAGCTGCTCTGTCAACACTTTGATTTTAGTCTCACCCTCATCCTTTGAGCTCTTCATTTTGTGATAGTCAGTGATAAGGCTTTGGAGATTCTTGAGTTGATTTTCAACTCGCTCATTCTCAACTTGCATCTTTAATTGCTCTGCATTTCTGACCTTGGCAAATGCTTCTTGTTCCCGCTTTAGCTGTGACTCTTGGAGTTCCACGGTCCGCTTCATTTCCGATAGAAGAAGGTATTCTGTAATGTGTTTGTCTTGGAGAACGAGCAGAAGTTGCTGCATCTCATAGTCTGCGCCTACAATAGGATTAAATGTACCATAAAAGACTTGAATATTTATAGATGAAGTGACCTTAATTGAAGATTATTCTTACCCCTTGAAGCTGATTGTGGGGATAATGGTCTCTTATCTTTGTCACCAGCCACATGAACCGAACTTTTATCATCTTTCTTTTCACTCTGTTCCAAAGTACGGAGGTATTCTTCATGTTTCTTCCTGTTGTAACCGAAAACATTGACGCTGGTGAAACCTTTCCCGTAAGTCAAAGTACGGAAGCTTTCCCCGTCTTCCTTCCCGTCATAACCATCCCCTTCTTCTTCTTCATCCGATAAGCTATGAACGGAACGAGAATGAGAATCTGCTCCACCTTTGTCATCACTTCTTTGGTTGTGTGACTCATCCCCAGTTTCTGAATGTGTGTCAACTCCGTCTTCTTCAAAGACAATGATGCTATCATCCTCCTCCTCTTCTTGTTCACCACCAGAAGTGCACTTTTTGGAAGAAACATACGACAAAACGGCTTCATCCTCCTCTGGTTTTGACTGGTGGGTATTGTTGAGATCCAAATCACTACTGACGAAATGACGAACAAATGACGCCGAGGAATCAAAACTCTCATGCTTTGTCAAACTTTCAAGAGCCTCAAACATCCGCAACTCTTTGTTCCTAGACAGTGACATCTTTAATGAATCATCATCATCCTCCTCTTCTGCACCACCAACAGAAGTGTACTTTTTGGAAGATACATGTAACAAAAGGGCTTCATCCTGCTCTGGTAATACCTGGTAAATATAATGATTCCTGTTTGTTAGCCCACATTCGGCGAAGTTCATTCTACTCATCTTTGAATCTCTCAAACAAATATTGGAACCTCATTAAATAAAACTTACCTCCCGGCAGTTGAATCCTTTTTGCTTGGGCACAAAACTATCTGCATTTGGGTTTAAATCAGGACAGGATGACGAAACATTTCCTTTCGGAATAAATTCTGGAACTTCCGGATTCCACGGAGCTACAAATGCTCTCGCTTCCGGATTCAGAGGCGAAGATACTCGAAGTCGAGGCTTGAATACCCTGGCCGTGAGATTAAACTGTGGGGTGTTTCCGTCCATCGTTGATTTTACTATAACAAATATTATTTTTTGTGCAAATGGTGACAACAATTATTCACATGAACTGAGTAAATGGAAAAGTAGTCGAATCTGGCATTCAGATTGACAATAACACGGGATGTAGCAGCACTTTAGATCAAGGTACGACATTTGGTATCCAAAAAGCATTTATGAAATCTCAAATATTGGGGCAATGTGAAATAATGAATGAATCGCACAGCCTGCCTGCACCTCGAGATCAAGATTAAATTACAAGAGCAGTTGCTCAGGTTAGAGTCTGCATTAATGTACAAAGTAACAAAATTCTACTAGTCCAATTCACTGTTTCAAAATGTCTAAAACTGATCATCACACCATTTTCTGTCGTTGAAACAACAGTTTTCGATTGCATAATACGCGGTGTACTTCGTCCGTTTTCAACTGGCTTTATAATTAGTCAAATCAAAGACCAAGTAAATATTAACTTTTGATTACGTTAATTACTACGTTTTCTAACATCAGATCGGAACATTGTGCACCATTAATAACATAACATCTCTCATGGTCCAGAATTATATTTAGCCTAGATAAAGATTGGTTTTATAAAAAGTAATTTTAATGCCCCTACATTCTACACCCACTTATAAATGAGTTCTTACGTTGATAAGACTTGATCATGATTCAGTTGTTCCCTTTTCCCATTTGGTCTTACCAGATAAGTTTAAATAACCCAGTACTCGATTTTTAATCGGGATTCAGTATCGCTATGTTTGTATTCTTTCCGTTATAGCTGATTTGAGTTTTATTAAAACGTTGAGCTTGTCCTTTATGTTGGTTTCAATTAACTAAACTATCTGCAACATTTTCATTAAAAAGGATGTCCTTCAGTATGATAGATAGTCCCATTATTAGTAGAAAGCATTTATGAGGCATCTTGAAGCTCGCTTGCAGTGTCAGGCTATAAGATAATGTTTCACTGAAGATGACTCCCTTTCCCAATTATCTTAAACATCACGCTTTTGTTTTAAATATAGGCCTAGCCCACTCGACTATCCTTTACTTTCGATTTCGCTGATGATCAGACAGAGCAAATCTCAGTTGTAGGTACATTCTCATTTCCAAAAGTGTATTCTTCCCTCCATGACATAAATAATGAAACGACCTTCAAAAATATAATGCTCACGGCAAGCTGAAACGTGACACTAAATGTCAGCATCCAAGAGCATCGGTTGTGTGCTTTATTCATCAAATCATTTATGGAGAGAACGTCTTATTAAATTTGTGCAAAACCTAATCTACTAGACTTTAGTCCTAGGTACGGTGCTTTGCTATTTATGGTAAATTAAATTCAAGGTACCACTTGCTGGCGTATCGTTGCAGGTGAATAGTAGGATAATGAGAATAGACAGATACGGATTCATCTCCTTAAGCGTAATGCGTTGTTATGAACTAGCGAAAGTAAACTCCTAATTTAAACATTTTCGCTAACAAAGTCAGATTTACAACTCTTCTCATCAAATCAACCATCCTCACTTTTTAATTATTGAGCCTGCTTAATTATGATTCATTCTGTTTGGGTGCCACTGTAAATGGGTAGGTAGGTGTAGACATCTTAAATTTATCAACTTAATGCAATAAACAGACAGGGGTTTTTCAAAATCTGACAGTTTAAATTGCCTATATTCAATCACATCCCTTCTGAACTCTTAGTAGTCTTAGTAGTCTTCAAAAATTGGCACACATCAAAAACCTGCAGAATTCACGGGTATTAAGGCATTGATTTCCAAAAATTGTTGACAATAGAGCTCTCCGGTGTCAACTAATCATAAGTAGTATAATAATCAAAATAGTCATGATGAAATGGTTAATATTAATGAACATCTCTTTCAAAAACTTTTTACGTCCACAAGCATCAAGGGAGACTAACTCTTTTTTTGGATGGTAATTATTTTTATAATTGGTCTACGGAATATCTTAATGCTGTTCATTGTTCACAGTTCTGACTATAAATATTTCATAGAAGATTATTATATTTATAAATTGACGTACCTTACATTTCCAATGAATAAGGACAGATTATAGCATTTGCAACATAATATTTAAATATAGAAATTGTCATTCTGTAATCATATAATAATGACTTATTTACTTTCAAAGTACTACACAGTGTATTTGATTTAATTGCCTATATGAAAAAAACGTTGGTTTGCCTAACGTACAGAAATGTTAGTGTCAGCTGTCTTTCCGCAATTTCCAATCGCTAATGGTAAATGAAACCAAATTGCAGTTAATGAAGTGTTTGGAACTAATTACATCTTACTTACGCAGTTAGTCGGGTGGCGCAACTATAATGCAGGTGTAATCTAACAATACTTTCAAAGTTCTTCTGACTTGTTGCAACAAGCGAATGTAAATATTGAAGATTTGCCCAGAGCCGAGTAGTCTCTTCCAGCCAATTATGCCGCATTGCTTGCGTATCGTTCTTGCACTACTCTTATTGAGATTTTACACATAAGTCATACCAGAATACGAAAGTGACAAATCCTTTATGAATGCTCTTGTCTTAGATATCAAGCAGCAGAAAGATGATCATAAATAGGTGGTGGGCAGACAAAGCATGATATCAAGCTAATTGTTCTTGTAAAGATGAATGTGTGTAAGTAACAAGTTGTCGTATGATATTGCGAGAAACTAGCATTGTTCAGGTATTAATATGGAGTTGGCTGGATTTAAAGTTGACAAAACCGTATTTGATTTAATAAAATTGTTAGTTACACAAACATGGCTGAAAGTTGTGAAATTAAAAATTATTTTATTTGCCACCTGTGCACATTGCACATGCATCAGGCAAAACTAAATATGGGAATGCATGGATGGTACCTATCAAAAACCATCACAATAGCGTGACTGTTGGTCTTTTTTTAAACAATTTACTTATTCTTGCATGAAGCAAAGTAGCTGTGAGATCTACCACTTACTACTTACTTGTCTTTGGTTAACCAGTGATCAAAGTTTTTTTTACTGCATATAGATACAGATGAGTTCTAGAGGGACATAAGTAAATACAAAGTTATTTGCATCCTAAACATGGAACGTGTAGCTTTATTCTGAAAGCGCAAGTGAAAAGAGGTGATCAACCATTTAATTTGCATACCATATTCAATTGAGTAAGCTGTCAGAGCGTAGTTAATAAGAAAACACACAACACTCTGCTTGACTGGGCCATTATTACAAGGTAAACTTAATGAGAAGGTGTGAAATCAATGAAGTCCCTTGTTGTGAAGTCAAGGGAGTAGAGACATTTCAATTCACTCCAAAAACAACATCGCCTCATGTGTACTAACCACATGGGGCGAACGATGGCTTTTCAACGTTTTTCCATTTGCACACTCTTTCATCGATAAGGTCATTCAAGTCCACAGGCAGTCACATAAACTATTTATAGTCAAGCAAAAAAATGCGAAAGGAAGCATCCTCGTTAGAAGCAAATCAATCTTTTCCACTTGCTAATTTGCAATCAAGTTGAACTACAGAATTGCAACAAACGCCAAACTTAATCCTTTGCAAAAAAGCACAGAAACAATTTTGAAGCACTTTTAGGGAAAAAAAGTGTCAGGAAACTCATTTCATACATGTGTTTACTGAGCGGCTCATTCATTAGCGTCACTTCTTCAACTTTGAACATGAGCTGCGTAGTAGGATGATTACTCACGTGCGGCAAGGTAACGCAATGGAATAGCAGCAAAACTAAGGGATATGTGACAGCTTCAATTAGAGGAAATTCACAAAAAATTTTTTTTTCTTGAAAAATTATTCTCAAGTTAAGGAAGAAATAGATACTGTGTCTTCATCTTTGAGGAAGGATGAAATAATAATGATGAGTAGAAATGATGGGCTAACTACAAAAAAAAAGTCGGCAATATGTATAAGCTGATGACGGTATTCTTACTTCCTTTCTCATAAGTCACTCAAGAACTTGAGTTTCATGCAACCCACCACACTCCATTCAAGATTCAATGTAAAAAGCCTTTCCGCTGCAGACTCCTCTAATGGATTTTATTAAGATGTTGATAAATCATCAAGGTGTTAAAACTTTTGCATATTTGTAAAAGTACCTATTTACACGTTAGTGTTCCGCTTTAAAATAAATAATCCTTGTACGAAGTCTTGAGAAATATTTTGCTGAATGCATAAGTATTTACAACAAATTATATTGATGGATGGCTATTGCCAGATCACTTTCATTTATAAATAGGATTTCATGTAGCTCATGAATGAGACTTGTGCTACTTTGCCATCCCAACTTGGAGATAAAATTTATAGTTTGCGGAATATTTTCGAAGGTATAGAAAAACATGATTTTGTAAACAATGTAAAAATAGATTTTATAGAAATTCTTTCAAAGCAGCATATCATTACCGGGTTATACGACTTTCTGTTCTGTTGGTATAAGGAAGTCATACAAAGCTCCGTCAACGAAACAAACGACAATGGGAAGATAATACAAGGATGCAATGTAGTAATATCCAATTCACACATTGTACATAAAATGACAGATTAAAAGGGAACCTATTGTGCCGAAGGTGTGCATTAATTATTATCATTTACATATTAATTCAGCAAAACTAATAAGAGTTGGAGTTTATGCCTTTACTACAATGTTAGCAATTGCAAAGTGACTAAAGTTTGTTTTATTTGTAGGCATGTGCAGCTCGTAATAGTTATACATGCATTAACAATTGGATTTAATCACGTAATGATCAAGTTTGGAAAAGAACAATAAGAAAGTTTGAGAAATCGTTAGACCTGTTAGTAAACAAAAGCAAATGCTAATCATCATGAAAGCCCATTGCATATATTGGACAGTCGCACCACGTCACACACAACAAATACAATGCAAATGTAAAAACTATCGACGAGGTGTATTCTCTTTTGCATAAATCACATTATTAATTTGAATCTAATAGGAATATACACTCGTCGTCGGGTAGAATCTATATAATAACTGCGTGCACATAGTACCAACCCTGCGTTTTGTTGTTATATTACACAAGTACAAGTGAAAGTTATAAAAGATAAGGATATCACATCACCTATAAGTACATATTACCCATGCTCACGTCATACATTGTATAGCTTTAGTAAAAGGTTTCCATCCTGCAGGTGCATCATCTCGAAAGTTGCCTCTAAATTATGGGTGATGAATTATGAATTCTACCCACTCAATTTGAAGCGTTAAAATTAAAATGATCCTAACCGGGAAAATATTTACTAATTGCTTTGCGTTCTTCAATCTCCTTCGATGGCGGTGAAGTTACTCCTATTTGAGACGCTCAACAACTTTGGCAGTGGTCCTATTTATGGAAGGATGGTTGTTGAATGAACGCATGTGGAAAGGGAATTTCTGACGGTGACAATGAGTTTTGGGCCATTAAACCTTGCACTTACAGGTCAACTTTACAGAAATCATAGAGATGGAGACTGAGGGTGAGAAACATCGTGACAAAAGATTTAAATTGAAAGGGTTGTGAATAATGGGTAATGCGCTAGCGTCAAGCAATTGCAACTGCACGCATAAAACATGATGCCATGTTAAATTCACGTTCCCTTCAGTTTGGCACGCTGCACATTTACCATTCATTCTCTCTTCCTTTTTGGGCTTTTAAAATCTAACAAATCATGTCCAGCCGTCACATCTTCTCTCAAATAATATAGCCTTTGTCTCAAATGTTGCGAATGTAATTAACCTTGATGCAGTTTGTTTAATTCATTTGTTTTCACTTTACGTCCCCTGTTGCTCTGTTGTCCCTATAGTTCTTGGTTTTTGTTACTATATGGCCACACAAGTGTGTATGTTTATACAACCAACTCAAACAAGAACAAGACCAATCAATTTCGTTTGATGTGTCAGCGTCACCTCTATTCAAAAAGACAAAGGTAATAATATATTTGAAAGAGCAACATTACTTTGATTTTCTTTTTCTTCTCTTTTGTGCATGTTGAGTTACGTTCACTTTAAACATGTTACAATGACAATGGCAAAGAATTGTCGATTTTATTCGGGTCAAGTTTTTCAACTTTGTAAACACTCTCGTACATGAGGTTAGTCTCTCTTCTTCACCAACGGCTGTTTTCACTTATTTTCGAAATGGTCTATAAAACTGGTTTTACATACAGGTAAGATCATGGGGCTGATGTTTTTGATGAAGAGCACGACGAAGGCTGTACAAGTACAAGTTCTTTATACCAAACGTTCAAGCAAAGGTTGGAGATTTCTAAAAATTCGATGAATTGCGCCCTGTATCATATTTATCTATCAAAACATTCAAAAAACGTACTTATATACACAAAGTTCTTCTCCAGGTCTCCAAATTCTTGTCCAAAGTTATTACGCGCTCATAAGATTTTGACACCTGGACAAAGTACTAAAAAATTAGTCTAAACTAGATATTATGCGTAGTTATTAGTCGCTACAAGGCGTAGGATTATTGTAAACAATAACAAGTCTCAAATAAATGACATGAATCTATTCATGTCGTCAATTTTTGTTCACACAAACGCTAAACATTGCTTCGCAGTAAAAACTTTCGCTGTTTACGACTTTCTCAGTATACATGGGTATGGTTACGATGGGCGTACTGCAAAACCACCTCATGAATAGTATCGTTACAGCAGGCTGAGGACCACTTAATATCTCATTTACTCTAATTTGTCAAGTGCCATATACAACAGCGCAGTGTTTTGCTTTCAGGTGTTTATTGAAGAACACACGCCTTCTGTTGATGTCTTTTTGCAAGATGTCGAAAAGAAAATTGTACCAATCTATCTATTAGCTACACATAAAGCGTTCATTGTTTCATCACCATCACTTCATCACCTAGCAATTCTGATAATCATGAGCTAATGACATAATCATTATGTTTTTGAAGTCTAATAGTCTACCTTTTCATATTTTTTCTCTCGACAGTAATAAAATTACACCAAATTTGCTAGCCAATCCCTTCCTAATAAGTTTCCATTATTAGGGGCGATTAACGAAACAACTATAATGAAATGCTAGACGTTTCGCTCAATGCTGCGCGATACAGTATGTAACAACGAATGCGTTATTACAAATCCAGACGCTATCGTGTACCGCCATTAAAGGTAGATTAAATGCGTCTTTCATGGTTGATTTCCAACAACATTTTAACTTCAAAGATGCAATATCTCATAAGCTGCTGTATATATTTCTGATTTTAGAATGTGTACTGTTCACACTAATTAATGGTCAGACAGTATTCCTCAAAAAATCCAAGAATTTCGAAGCCAAAATTACATCGAGCCAGTAATTTTACTCACATCGAAACACGATATAACAATTTTTTTATAATCAATAGTAATCAATATCATTAAATGATGAACAGGACAACGAAGCCTGTATAAAAAAAACTTCATGGAAATGTGTTACAAAGCCAATTTTGAGGCAAAATCATTTTCATTACATGATTGAGGATTAAGCTCATGCTCATGTTGCTGTGCTTGCAATAAAATACATACCTTCAGCATTGGAACTGGAAACGACTCGCAACAAAGTGCTTACACGTTACCGTGAGACATCTATGAACTGAACGTAGAGATGAGACGAAAGCTTAACTTGTTACTCAACGAATGTTATAGATGTCGCTTTACCAGTAAATTCTTGAACAGAGACGAGTCAAACTTGTATGGGCAACAAAGTAAAAACCATTAGAACGCAGGATACACCTGAACGCAAACGTGCGGCTAAACGCAACCTGTTTATAATCCGTATGGTTGCAGCAACTATTACAATACACTCGAAAGCACCGTTCCTTTGTTGTCCTTACCTCACTCAAAACACCCCACACTGTTGACTAGTGGTGCATTGTTGCGGATTTATAGGATTCTTCTACAGATTTGAAGTTACTTGTTCAGGTAGTTGATTTTAAACACTAACGACAGATAGTGTGGTAGCATTTTCAAAATGTTGTGAGTAAACGCGCATACGGGTGAAATTTATTCCTTATATCTACAAGTGTCTTCTTCTACACATTTGCAATTACCCCCATTCTATTTTCGAATTTAATAAATTGTGTCGTTGCAGTATGAAATTGCATTAATTAACCAACCAATAACTTAACTATCATCAAATAAGTCAAATAAAGAAAACATTTAACGCAGTTGTCATTTTAAGGGATACTATTTCATCATAAGAACATAGCATAACGCTAAACTTGGGAAATTCCGTAAACGATTAATCTCGGTTAATATGGTGAATGTTAGTGATTCTCGTTGTCATTCGAAATCGCATCATGATCAGCCAAATGCCTGGCAGAATATAAATTTGCATGAAAGGTAGAAGTGAATTCTTCCTTCCCAGAGAAACGAAACATCCTATTAAATGAATTGTCAGCCCAGAAAATTCCACTGGAGCTTTAGATCATCCGAATCAAGTATTGCTACGTCCTAGGTGGACATTTCGCATATATTAAACATTAAAGTTGTTTTGTTCACTGTTTGAGAGTTTCGACTCCACTAGGCTTGGCTCTTTGGCTCGTTTTGACTTCTCGTGAAAAAGTCGACTTGAAAGAAAACTCTCAAGTGGTATGGCATGCCATGACACCAGACTGGCAGGTATATGTAATATTCAATCCTGCGTTAGAGTACATGATTTGAATACTAAGCGGAACCAAAACGAGAGAAACTGCTGAGAAGAGGACAACGAAGAGATTCCGATGAATACGGTCAACATAACCAAACAGAACAGAGCATCTCATGTACATTCATTTAAAAGAATCAAGTAAGCGCAAAAGTCATCGCAAGAATGCAACATCCAACTCAAATCTTTGCTCTTTTCCTCCCCCTATGCTACTTACTTATATGACCACTTCACTTTTAGCCCGTTCTCAAATGAAGTCATGAACTTCTTTCAGAGTGTGTGTGTGTGTGTTTACCTCTACACATTATATTGCCATACATGAGCACACTACACTGATGAGGATGGAATTTGGAATGTTCAAAAGTATGATAATTTCATATTTTCTCCTATTTGATCATTTAAAGTGCATCCTTCCTTGTACAACGGTGTAGCTCGAGTAAAGTGAGTGAAATAAAAGGTGATGTATCATCACTATGGTTCGGACTTTACTACGTAAGCAAGGAAGTATTTTTAATAAGCATAAAACATACAACTTTCGTAGAGATGTGCCCAATGCATCATGTAAGTCGTAAGTTGTAAGTGGACAGCTTTTTAGCACTATGTTGGCCGAGAGAGAGAAAGAAATGTATGTATGACTCTTACATTATGAAAGTATGTAGTATATACACTTATGCAGAGCATTATTGACACACTGCGAAGGAACAAGATTTGGTCGTAGACGTAGTTTATGGTAATAAGAAAACTGTACAATCGTTCTTACAAGCAACTTTTTTGAATATTGTAATGAAGATAGATGGATGAATGCCGGGTTGGTTTTTTGGGGGCTACATGGCAAGGCATACCTCGTCGACAAGAGGTTGAACGAGAATGGATGGCTGCTTTGAAACGAATCTGGTTTTGACCATCTATCTTACAAGCCAAATATAATTGCCAAGTTTTCGGTAGTTTAGCATCTTTTGCAGTTTCACCAGACATTTATATGATTGTTTAGTCATTATGTATGTAAGCAAGCGTACGATCAAACCTTAGTACAAGGAGTTGTAGTGGTAGCTCCGTTGACTTGAAAGTTGAGACATTCGGGGAGTAATAACAATAATTGCAATAACACTATTACAATGAATTGTTATCGGTTATGTCTCAGGGGACTAAAATGTACGAAACTTCAGAATATCAAACCATGCTCCAATAAGTTGGGGGGTAAGCAGCTGTAAACGCGTGGCTGAAGACAATAATGCCAGAATCTTGTATGAATAAAGTTAAAACGATATATTCATGCTTTTTGTTAAAAACTGCGTAAATCTGTAAAATATTTTTGAACAGGACAGACAAATGCAAAGCACTTTAACTGAGAAACTCCAGCTTTGTGACGTAAAACAATATTACAGCAGAGGTTTTTGTATTTTCCTACTGTAAAATAAATAAAAGATGGTTAATTTAGCAGAGCCCGTTTTCTCTACATGAGTGAAAGATTATTGATTTGATGTAATAAGTGATAGGTTGCTAATCAAGTTCTAGAGGATAAGCTGTTTTGAATAACAATTTTTTGTATGAGAATCCGTTTTGACTCGACGCAGTATCGATCTTGAAAATGTTTTCCCCAGAGTTGAAAATTTACTTGGCTTCGTTGAACCAAAAGCTTCACTGCCTCAGCAGATTGAATTAAATTAATTCAATCTAACCATGAGTAAAAACAAGAAATGCTACTGCTGGCAACAATGGCCAAGTGATGTAATGTCGTCATTTCTTTGCGTGCATGTTCCTATTTCATGCATGCATATAAGTAGTGCTTATAACTTTATCAAAAGATAGACTACATTCGATATTCTATAGATTTTCCGTGATACTGGTAGTTTTTAAACTCCGTTGCTTTTAGTGTGGTCATCACTGACCTGACGCATAATATGCTTGTCACTTTACATAAAGCGACTTTTTAACTCCGATCCCTTCTTATACGAATATGTGTATGCATTTTCCCATTGACACAATCCAAAATTAATAATTGAAGCTAATATACTATGATGGTCATTTTGGTGAAATACAAACTACAAATTAAAAAACCGACAGGTTACGGCTATTTCATATGGTGAAATACATTGTTCAGCAACATCAAGGGAAAGATGCAAGAAATCGTATAACTCAGGGAAAAATTTGCGTGCATGAGGCTCTTGCCATCATTTTTTCATGAAAGGCATGAAAGGTACATATTTATACATGCTGTACCGAACTTTCCTGTAATCCTTCCTCAAGCATGGGTTTAATATTTGCAACACAACGCAATTTTTCATAGGTAGAGATAAAGCGAGCATGAAATACTACAAAATGCTCAGGTCAAGTATTTACGCTATAAACACACAAAATAAGAAGTTATCTAATGTATTATATGCTATTAATAAGTCGTTACTAAGCTAAGAATTTGCTAAATATAAAATACAACTGGACAACATAAAAGATGAATGTTGTAAACCCTTTGCGAGCATTTTTTAAATATATTATGACTAGACTATTATGACTTATTATTCAAGGGTTTTAATCAATGTCAAAAGCAAGGAGTGTCAAATGATCTAATAAAGGTGTGGTACGGTTTCACAAGTATTGTACTCTTTTCCATCCACATCTAGTTAATAGATGAGAATGGCCTTGAAACCCATCCCGATATTAAAAGCCCAAGTTAGCTTGTTGCGTATAGTTAGTGCCAGGCGTGAAGCCTTAATAAAACACAAGCTGATTTTTTTTAAACGAATTACATGCGAACTTGGAACTCTTGCGAACTAGTTTTGGGAATTACTGTAACTGTCTCTCCATAACTTTGTGTAAATTGTCCGTAAATTTATGCCTGTGTTCAATTTTCAAGCTTTTATTCATTAAAATCAAATAAATGTGGTATGAAAACTATATAACCGATTTGAAACCACACAGGATGAATAATGCTCAACCGTCATGTCATTGTGGTTAGGAATGTTTTTTAAAAATTCATCAAATCACTTGTATAAATATAGGGAGAAAGACTATATAACGTTGAATGTAGGTTTGGGCTAGGTCTAGTCAGCATTACAATACATCTCCCTAGTTAAAGGAATGTGTCACCATCCATTTGTTGTCTCGCACGAAGTGCAAGCATTTATTAATGAAATGAAATATGAACTTTAATACAATATTATATTATATATAGTTACGAGTTATCATTATCATCTACTCATTTATCCATTATAATCAGCATCATAGTTATTCCTCACAGTGGTGATAATTTCTAAAACATGCTCAGTGCGTTGTGCATAATAATAATATACCACTTCACCCGTTCCCATAAGGAATAACATTTTGACTGTTTAAATTTTGACAATCAGTATGGGCAACCAGCAGAGGAATTTCGTCTCTGAATTCTCTCCTTCTCGTTCGCCATTGTGAGTTCGTCTTTCACATTTCGAGAAAACGAGAAAGGTACGCCGTAAATGAGTACAGCCACAGCCAAAAAAGCAAGGTGCATACGAGAAAGGATTCCTCACGTTGGAGTACCCTTTGGTAAAAACCTGTACCTGTATGCTGCTTTGCTAGCCCATTATGATTATTATTACCATTATGATTATTGTTATTTCGTAGGAGCAAAACAGGCATCAAGGCTAGAAAGGGGGATGTGGCCTTTGGCAACCTGTTGCTTTATTACCTTTAGTTGAACATTATAACCACACATATTTCGACGGTATCGGTATGTCAAGAGATATAACCGAATACCAGTCTCAAGCACAAAACATAAATCCTGTGAGAGATGAAGATAAATGAAAGGACTTCTTATTTTAAAAGCAGTTCCTCTTTGGACTAAGCATAAGATTATGTAGAGATCATCATCATCATCACTGTCGTCAGCATCTCCTTCACTGCTCGTCAGTGAAACAGTGTTCTCAGTTAGTGATCACTGACTACTTTTTTTCGCGCGATACGCTGGCACTGACCGATCCCTTGACTAAAATTATCATAAAATATTCAATCCATCTTCACTTCTTAATCGAGAAGTAGCCACCGAACAACAACAGTAACATACTAGCGACAGTGACAAGTGAGGAACGGAGACGAGACGCTGCTGCTAATGCTAAAAATGTACGCAGCAGCAAACGGCACTCCAACGTACTTTTGTGATACATAAAATAATGTTAACCAGGAGTGGAAGATGATGGTGAATGCCTTGATGAAGAAAACTAATGTTAATGTTATACTACACATAGATGCTGCGTCTCCTTTCTTTTCTCCGACGTATTTACTGCATTCCTAACTTCAGTAATGCAGAAGACATTTTATCTGCCGCACCTGCTCACACATGCATGCATATTTGCTTGTCGTGCACCTGAAACATACATTTATTGTTGTATCTGTCGAATGGGCTTCATAATAGTGGCTTCATGTGGGATACTTGTGTTTAGGGTAAAAAGGTTCTTTCTATCTCGCCCGTTCATATTCTCTTCGACTCCCTCACTGAAATTCCTCACACTGCCAAAGCCAAACCAGTGCCACTTTTGCACAACAATACATGCATGAAATATAAAATTGCTCCTTGCTGTATACATCCATCTTCAAAGGCACTAGGACAAGACCTATGAAAGACGGAAAAGGTAAAGGGAACATTTAAATCTACCCTGGCTCCTTTGCCAGTAAATATTAAGAAATCCTTTCGCTGATGGATGCACACCTACTTGTCTGAAATATATATAGATATAGAAATGCCTCCGTACATTGTTGCTTCGATTGAACCGTGGTGTGATGGACCCAAAATGCAGTCAATACCTAATGAATCTTATCTTATGATTATGACGCTAGAGAAAATATTTGATATTCCGGATACTATATGATGGGTCTTTTTGAATGGTTGACTACCATCTCAATATAATATGTGGAGAGTGATGAAGGATTTAAGTGGTCAATCATGATAGGTATCAATCTCTCAATACCGATTGGTGCAAAGCAAATGTAGATTTTATTTGTGTTGTGAGTTCTATCAGAAAATGAAATAATCCCTTTGTATATATATCTACCTCAGTGATTAATTGTTGTTATTCTCTTTGCCTCTTCTTCTCCGAAATAACTGATCTATGGATGTTGAAAACCTGCAAAAGGATAATATTTTGTTCTTTAAATTGTTGACGGTACAGGTTTTATGCCATTGCGATTCCGGCCTCTTACCTTTTTTGCTTTCTTGCTTGTGTTGGCTAGCGTTGATTAGCACTATCAGGTTGAGTAGGTATTCAACATCACTGATTGTGATTAGCAGTATCAGAAAAGTGTGCATAATATTTACAAATAACATTGATGTTATGTGCCGGGGAGGAGACGAGATATACAACTTGTATTATGCAATTTACGCTGCTGCTACCGCATCTATAACATACACACGGGAACCTAAGCCAAGTTAGCACAGAATGATGAAGGGAATTCAACAATGCATTGCATACTGAGCCCTATCATATCGTATCAAGACGGAGTGAAAGATAAGTTGCATAAATATATAATATAAACCCAGTTTAGAGACTAACATTGTTGAATATTGTAGATTTATTACCATGTATAAAAAGGCAACAGGTATTGTTCAGATTCATGGAATAGGGGATGGTGGTCTGTTGTCTATTGAAACTATGCCCCTCTTCCCATCTACCTCTGAGAATCCTTCATCTTTAGAACCTGTGTACGCTCATTTATAGCAGGTGAGAGTGAGTGGAAGTTGTGAGCTTTTGTAGGGGCAACCACGTTCAGAAAGGGATGAATTCTTGCTCAAGTGATTGTTGCAGTCAACAAGTGGGCTCACGATATGACGATACCTTAGCTGCTAGATGTAGGATGTTGGATTTTAACTTAACTAACCCATTGTATACAAGAGTAATATATGTTGTAACAATGCGAGCTGCATGCAGCTGGTTGCTTTTTGTTTGCGTACAATCTTTTGGTCATTGAAACATGAGTAGAATGGGGATTTTTTTTTGTGTTTGAAAGAGATACATATAAATAACATATAACGTGAGCTCCTCGTACTTATATGGATGAGATGGTGGTGGCTGATGGTGATTTGGTGAGACAGAGGCAGGTGAGGTGGAAGATTTTTGTTGCATTCTTTGATGTAGTAAATCTATACCATTGACGCAGTAACACATGTACCATTAGTATTTCAAAGGATTTGGTCAGTCCGTACAACTTTTGTGGAGAGCGATATATATGCACAAACATACACACTCACATACGAACAAGTGTAGGTACCCGAACTGCATAATAAGTAGTGGATGAATTCAAAGGTGGCAATGCTAATGATTAGAGACTCTTCAAGAATTTTGTTGGCAGGGTTGCAAGCACCTGAAGAGCAGCAGTGAGAGGATTAGGGGTAATCTGGTTGCGAGCAAAAACGAGTTGTATAATAGTTTTCCATCAGAACTCTGCAGTGTTTGAATGGTCCTCGGTATTGTGAGTTTGAAGGAAGAATATCGTTGTTGGGAGCATATCGAGGAAAGGTACTGCGAGGATGTGTGTTGAGGCTGCGCGAACATTGATGAGATGTTGAAGCAGTGCAGGGAACCAGGTTCACGAGTCGTTTCTGGTCACTCACTTCACATAAGTCGGTGGCGAAGCACCCATTATACACCTTGTCACTTTATTTCTATGTAGTGATTGTAAAATATTAAACGGTTCTTCTCGTGATTTAATTAGATTTTTTTAAAAAATGCCTTTGGTTCGGAAACCACGGGCAGGCCGGGGCGGCCGTGGGAGTCACAGTGATGACGACGAGTCCACACCAATTTGTCGTTGTCGTGTGCTTTACTTAGGTTCCGCAGTTCCTCACATTACGAAAGACGGGTTGCAAGGGATTCAGGAGCCCCTCAAAGAACTGTATCCAGACTCTGGACTTTCTTCCCTCAAAGGGATTGACTCGTGGTTGAGTGTTTGGTCTAATGGACTGTTGTTGGAAAATGTGGATGAGAAAAATACGAAAATCACACGATTTTTCCCAATTGAGTCATTGCATTATTGTGCTGCAGTACGAAATGTGTTAGTGCCAGCAAATGCTGCAGGTTCTTCATCCACTTCAAGTGAAAAGGTCCAAAAGTTTCTTCCTTTGGACTCCCCATTCGCCCGTTTGCCAAATTTAAATCATCCACCGCTCTTCGCATGCATTCTCCGGAGAACGACGGGGATCAAAGTGCTGGAGTGTCATGCATTTATTTGTAAGCGTGAAATGGCAGCCAATGCACTTGTCAGATGCTGCTTCCACGCATATGCAGACTCAACATACGCAAAACAACTGGAAAATGGTGGCACGCTCCCCAACGGAATGTCACTGGGTAATCATCACCATCATCATCATGAATTTCAAAATGGGACAAACGGGAGCACAGGCACACTCTTTAAGGACACTACAGAAAGGCCGATCCAACGCTCAGTGACTCCATTAGATTCAATTGAGAAGGTTGCGGGATGGCAGACACATAGTCAAAATGGAGATGCAGATTTAATCATGGTGGCCAACTCAACAGATGATGACTTTACGGATGGCCCATTGACTTCTACCCCCAGAAACAAGTATGAATTTAGTGCAGAGTTCCCCGATGAGGATGAGATTTATGAAGGGGATGAGAATCACAAGATTTGGGGTGGTAGCACATCCAACCTAGGACAGAATGGAACGGCTGAGCTTGTATATTTGGAGCCTGATGGAACACTGAAATCAGTAAAGTCACATAATTCGAGGATAACGAAACCTCGTCAGTTTATATCCCCTCCACCCCCTCCTCCACCGCCTCCTCCACAACAGTTTTCTTTGCTCAAGTCTGCAGAGGATGATGCATCATCAACAAAGAAGAAAACAAAAAAAAAGATGAAAAAGGAAATGAAAGCAGCCTCAAGTCAACAAAAGCATTTGATTCGTCCTGCCTCCATGATGAATCTTAGCTCGAGCGCAGGACTTCAACCTGGCATGCAACCAGGAAGACCGGGAAGTGTTCTTAACGGTCCAATAAGCCATAGGCCAAGTAGTGCAATGTCAACATTAACTCGGAGTAGACCCTTGCATCCACCGCCGCATCATCCACATCATCCACAACATCCACAACATCATCAGCTTATGCCAGTGCCACATCCACAACATCCTGTTGCAGTCATGCCTCAAATGCATCATCCACAACCCATTTATGGACATCTACCTCCACCACCACATCATCATCCGTTTGCCATCCAAGCGCCCCTCATGAAAGGATCCAAATCAAAGAAAAAACAAAAGCAGCAAATGCTCACTGCGGTGCCTCTACTCGCACCCACGCCAATCCCAATGGGTATGCCTCACCCGGGTATGCAAGTTGGTCCAGGTCCAAATCCTCATAATGCAACTCCACCTCCAATGTTCCATCACCCGAAGATGGGACATCCTCCTGAAGATTCAAAAGGAATGAAACACTCACCAGAGATGATGATGATGCCCTCCCATTATGCAACAATAGAGCGAGGCTATCATTATCACTCGGGGCCTCCCAGTCGTCAAATGATGAATGGGCATGGTCATCATCATCCCTCGCAAGTCGTTGGAATGAGCAATGGTCATGGTGGTCATGTTGTGAATGGTGGTATGGAACTTCATCGCAATGGGGGCATGGAGCTTCATCGCAATGGGGCCATGGAGCTTCATCGTAACGGCGGCATGGAGCTTCATCGTAACGGCGGCATGGAGCTTCATCGCAACGGCGGCATGGAACTTCATCGCAACGGTGGCATGGAGCTTCTTCGCAACGGAGACTCAGCAACGATGGTTTCAAACAAAAGCAAATCCAAGAGCAGCTCCAAGGAAGAGCCTGGATCGTCCCCTTTCAACACTGGAATATATAGAAAGAAGGGGCACTTGAATGAGAGAGCTTTCTCTTATTCCATTAGGCAGGAGCACCGCTCAAGGTCTTACGGCTCCCTGGCTAATCTCCAGTTTGCTAATGAAAATGGAGGTCCACTACTTAAACCTTCAGGGACTCCCCCACACACGGCAGAGGGAATGAAAAAGGAGAGAGAAATCATTCAAATGATTCGGGATCTTGACTTGTCTGCTGATGACATTGAAAGATCCCAAGTCCCTGTAGATATGTATCCTTCAAGAAAAGCTAACGGATATCGTCAGCAAAATGGAATGGGACATCATGGACCACGCATTACACATCGATAGAATAAAAGGTAAGAAATGAATTCATTTCTTCACTCATTTTTACATTCATTTCCTCCATTCCAGTTTTGTATGACAAAATGCCTATACGTAGATGAATGCAATACATTATTATAACACATGTGGTTCAATGTAGCTCTGGAGTATATTTGTATATCAAAGGCTTATCTTTTAAAATTCATCAACCATTAAGTTTGTCGACCTGCCTGTTGTGGATTATTTAAAGTTTGTGAATAGGTACTCGAGATCAGTGAACAGTTACAATTTTATTATGCCTCGGCTTTTGGCATTCCCGATGATGAGAAATTTGTGAGCGTGTTGTTGTGATGATTCAGTAAAAATGAAAGTAATTTTTAGGAAGTGACAGTCTATCCTGTATTGTATAATACCTGGAAGTTCAACTGATAAAAGTGTTTTTACCAAAAGTGATTTTTTTCTTCTTCTCCCACACAAGAACCTATATTGTTTTCAATGAGATGTTACATTAGTTTTCGATGATTTTCATGCTATGATTACTACACACGCATGTCATAATCCCAACTGAATGTTTCGTTTATGTAAGTGAAATTAAACGATATCGAAAGCTCTCAAGTGCAGTGTTCTCTTATCTTTTATTGGCTACGAGTCTATCGAAATTCATCTCAAGAACTGATGCAATTGATTACAACCTTGATCTAATTCTTGGCCTGATAGATGCTTTACACAAAAATATATTGCTTTTACACCAATACTTTTTCTGAGTTGAGAAAATAAATTCATAGTTCTGCCACGTTTGTCTGTTCGCTTACCAGTTGTGCAAAAACTAGAACAGTGTACCAAACAACTAACGGTGGTCCTTCCCAACTCCTCTCAAATGCATGAAAGAAAGGTGATGCAAAGTTGATTAGCTGTTTCCCTTGTGCAACACGTTCGGCGTTACTTACTTATGATTATTAGTAGTACATTAAACTTGATGCCAAGATTGTCGAATCCCAAAAAAATTGCCACTGTTTATATTTTTTATTTTCATTTCGTAGTTTTCACGTTCGATGGGTTTTAGATGGAAAGTGCAATTATTGATTATTTTTATCGTGTCGCTTCAGTGATTTGTTTCCGCACCTTTGATATACACCTCATAATCGAAGAGATTCTTAGCACATTTCAATACTGTAGCGATTCTTAACTCGTGTAGCCCTGACTCCTGTTGAATTCCTTTACAATCAACAATGTTAGATTCTTGAACATAATATACATTTACGTACCTATATTAAGCATCTGATTATTCAGCTCAACTGTCTCCTCGTATATTTATGGCGTCATGCACAGTTTCATAAAATGTGATGCTGGCGTTTTTGGTAGGTACTTGGCATTCCTGTGATCATTCTCACTCGCCAGCATGATTGAACCATATATTAACAATGGCTCGTCGTACACGTCGTATGTGATGCATTGTGCAGCCGAGATTTTTCACGACGTAACTAAAATAAAAATGCTTTTAGTAGGAACTTCTCCCAAAAAGGTCTTTGTTGGGACTCTCTCTTCAGTCAGACACTGTTTTTGAAGGTCACTTGAAACGGCTTCCACTAGCCAGTCACTCTTTGCATTATTATCAAAGCCTTGCTCGTCTTAAACTTGCTCTTGCCATATTTTACTATTCACTCATATTCAATCAAAGCAGCTGAGACAGATTAACAATGTCATGCGTTAGTCAAATGCATTGGCATAATGGGTCACTTTTGACTGTAAACGATTCTCAAAAGTGTTTGTAGACATTTTACTGCACTCGTCCTGCAAATCACCATATCGTGAAAAAGAAATCAGCGTGTTTGCTGTCATTTATCATTTATTGGTAATAATAAAGCAGCGGTTGTTGGCCACTGTGCGTGTATGTATTTGTATTCACATGCCACATTATAATGTCTACAAGTCAATTTGTGTATGAAAAAAAAAACGCTACCATGTGTGAAAATTACTATGTTCATGCTTTCATTTGGATTGATTGTGGCTGTTAGCCATTTAGTTTTTTGTCTTCCTTTCATTACAAGCACGCAGACATTGAAGCACTCGACTCCTATGCTGACGTAGTATGTACAGATATATTTTTTGTGACATTTGTTTCAATCTTCCATGAAATTGACAAAGTTTTTAGGGAAAAAATCTATAAATAATAGAAAAAATCCGATTTGCAGGTATCGCAAGCTCCCTCGTTATGCTTTGATGTGCGGTTGCTGCTATTATGTATATATCCTGAGAGATTGTTTGTAACTCAACACAACTGTGAATACCTTTTTTTGTAGAAAAAGGAAAGAAGTATAAAAACTACAAAACCACATTATATTATAGTATTTGGCTCGCTGGCTATGGTTGTCTATAAAACAATTTACT
>JAQGAP010000231.1:0-48734 GCA_034697805.1 Orchesella bifasciata
AGACAATACAAACATGCCAAAAGTACCTAATCTCTCCCCTCCACTTTTCTCTCTCTAAATCTTTTCCAGCTCAAATAAAAATTTAAGACATTTACAACGCTGTCATCCGGTAAGGTGAGACACGAAAATTGAGAGTTGACATGCGAATTTTTTTAATGAACGAGTGAACGAGCAAAGAACATGAGTCTAGTTTATCTTCCTCCTTCTTGAAGATATTATAATCCCACCTAGGCAGTATTTCAAAGTAGTATATAAACGTGACATGACGAGGGTTGCTTTTATCAGTCTTGTTGCGAGTCTAACGTACCTATATTTCGGAATTCCAGAGTTTCTTTCGCCGTAAATCCTAAAAAATTATTCAAACTTAAATCCATTTGCAGTTTCGTTGAAGTTTCATACATTTTTTGAAATGAGTAAGTTTGCTGTTATCACTGGCTTCCTCCTGATTGTTGCTGTGGTCAGTGTTTATTCACGACCCGGTACTCCAGTTGAAATTAAACGCATTGCTGCTAAAGCACCTATCAAAGTTCTTGAAGTTAAAACGCTTCCCCCAAAAGCTCCTCCAAAGGTTGTGGAAGTGAAGACGACGACCATTGAACCGCTGACTGAAATTGAAGTTGAAACCTTGCCACCAATTGAGGTGGTTGAACTAACAACAGAAAAGCTGGAAATTATGGAGGCAGCACTTCCTCCTATTGAGGACGAGGAATTAGAGGAAGTTCCAGAAATTAAGCTATAAACCTGTTGTGTACAATAGATTTCCAGATAAGATAGCTCAATAATGTGCATATATATTTTAGAGCTTTTTGTTTCTATTTCTGTTCACAAAATTTGCACGAGAGTTGAAATTTTGATAATGGATCTAAAATATCTGTAATAATCAAATTGAAGCCATTTTTTATTCATTACTTTTTGTGTATATACTGATACCAATTATTACCGATGACGATATTATTTGGACTTTGGTTGCCGTTAACCCATTAGATACGAAAATTTGGGAACAAAGCTCAAACGTTACTTGAGGACAAAGGTTATCATTAACGAAGTATATAATAGTTTTAGTATTGGTTTAGAAGACAATTTATCAGCACACACACGGTGTTATTCATGTGGTGTGACTATTCTCTAACAATTTCTCATTGATTTAATAAAATTCATAGACTTGTTTTTTCGCAAATTAAACTATAAATCTGTTTTACATTTATTATGGAGTTCCTTACATACTTTACCGTATTTCGCCCATGAATGCACATCATTTGTGTGAGGTAGTTATAATTGTACCTAACCTCAGATCTCTAAAACTGCCGGCATACTTGACATACCATTTTACAGCCTGTACTCAAATGAAGTAAAATCATAAATATGAAGGTTTTGCAAACTGTAAACTGTCATTTTTTATCATAAAGACTGAGCGATTCGATCATCTAATGAATATAAAATATCCTTGATAGGTTCTCTAGAGACCGTGAAGATGAGGAAGAATCTAGAAATCTAAAAATACCAATAATTCTTTTAATACAATAACCTCTTAGAACTAAATTAAGCTTCTAGTACCCACATGATGAATGTGCACGTTAAATCTCTCATGCGGTTATAGATAACGGTGATATAACGTCAAACTACCTTAACCTATATAAAAATGTTCTTCAGCAATATCTATACATCCATGACTTACTCTACACATTCCATGAGCTAGCTACAGCAAGATTTCTACTACTCACCTACCAACTACCGCATTAGATTTTATCCATTCCAGAAATACGTTTAATTTTTAATTAGGTAACATTTTTATGCAAACTTGAGCTCACTTAATTTCATGTTCAACTATTTTTAAATATATATACAATTTGTTGTTTTTTGAAGAAGTGATGCATGTCATGCGAAGAGCATCATAAGCTATGCCCATGCGGAATTTTTAGTTCCTCAAGCTCGACCTTCACAGTTAAGTGAACTCAGCGCATACATATTTCAGACATGGACGTATAAGGTAATGTGTAGGTATATCGACAAGTAAATATACTATACGTGGAGTTTATTACGATTGGAAATTACGGTTGTTGGGAGTTCTACTACCGTAATGAATATCTGATCTCACAGTTTATGCTCATAACATCAGAAAAAAGAATCTCTCAGGTTGAAACTTGTACTTTAGTTCCAGGTGAATCATACGTACAGTTATAATTATGATTTTCTGGTATTTTTTGCATGTTTTCCAGCTTTATCTTGACTTTGGATTGGATAAATGAATTACATATATTTTTACGTAATTTTTTAGCCGTTAAATATAGAACAGTAAACTGGTTGAGAGATTTACGAGTAGTTTCCTGGAGTTTGGGGTACCGTTCTAACGGCTAATGCAGAAAACATTCAGTTTTTTTATAGGGATTTTTATTCGATTCGCAATATTACTCGAGTTTTTCGATTGGTTCGCCAGTTCCGTGTAAAGAGGGTTTGGTATATATACGCGATCCAAAATCAGATACGATATCAGAAACCAAAGTGAGAGTCATCTGAAGAACACCAAACAATATTTCGATCTCAATTTTACTCACCTCAGAAACTGATCAAGACAAAAGTCTGAATTTGTTATAAAATCAAAATGAAGTTTCTAACAGCCATTTGTTTTGCGGGTTTGGCAGTGGTGCTCTTAGCTACCGCTACCGAAGGAAGAAGCCGACATCATCGCCAACATGAAGCTCGTCAAGTGCAACAAGAAGAACCCAAGCCAGTGGAGATTGAGCCTGTTGCATCTATAGAAGCAACTGAAGGATCTGCAGAGAAAGCCCGTCCAGCTCGTGCTCGTAAACAACCAGTCATTTGCAATGCAGCCGCTGCCAACCTTGACAAGCCAAACAAGGTTGAGACCGAACCAGAGTCAATGGAAGCTATTGTTCCTGATAGTCCTGAAAGTTTGGAGTTCAAGTCACTCGAGTCTGAGGAAGAGGTGAAGCCAGCGAAGAAGATTGAAAAGCCAAAGCCACTCCCACTTCCTGCATCATCCGAAGAGAGCGAAGAAGTTGAGCCTGAAAGCGAGGAAGAAAAATCTCTTGAAGTTGTCATCCCAGAGAAGATTGTCTCTATTGAATCCATTGAAGAACCCGAAGAACCAAAGGCCATCACTGCTGACGAAGTGTCCGCCGAGGCTATCCGTGCCGTTGAGAGCGAAGAGGAGAAGCCAAAGGCAAGGCGATCCAAGCACCACAAGAAAGACGTTAGGAGGATTGACAGACCAAGATCCCATCGTCGTCGTGTTGTCTTCCACAGTGACGAAGAGTAAACGTCTTCAGCGAGGTCATTAAGTCCAGTTGAAAGTGGACCTGTAGAATCATGACCTTAAAAGATTATGTCTCTTGTACTGAAATTGAAACATTCAACGAGTCCATCTCTAATTTTATACTTTTTATACTGTTTATTTAATATCTATTTTGACCCATTCATTCAATTATTTGAATGGATATTTGGTCATATTATGAAATGTGATACTTTCATCTTTTTTATATGAATAAATAATCCAAGAGATTCGGAAAAATAACTGGTATTATGAGTTGGATACTTGACTTGCATATTGTAACAATCCACAATCTATTATGTAGTTCTAAATTGGTCACGCAATCCTAATTTTATTCATTCAGAAAAGCATAAAATAGATACATTCGTCGACTTTGCAAACTCTTCATAAAACCCCATGCAAGCAAATGTAACATGCCACTCATGCGTACACTTACAATAAAATTCTCAGTCCTCACATCCACCAATTTTTTTTTTTTTACAGATATTGATTTTTCATAGGAAAAGAGAAGACGTGACATGGCATGATAGAACATTCTTGAAAACTTTAGATTTATGGTCAAAAATACAAATATTTAAACAGTCTGGAGTGTTCAATGAAATGTATTAAAACGCTCTCCAGAGCTGCCCTTAGATGTTAATGACGTGAATTCAGCAAATTGCAAATTTGTCTAACAATACTATTTGTACTTATAAAGCACAAATAAATACAATGTAATACATGTATTATACTATAATAAGAATTTTCGAGGTATTCACATTGCCCGTATTCTTTTAAAAATATCAAACTTCATTGCTTCCATTTACACTTACATGTAACCAAAATTTCAATTCCAAAAACAAAAATGCATATTGCAGAGAATATCATCCAAATATAAAAAACAGTTAGCACCTGGGAATCCCCTTCCAAATTTAATTTAGCCCAGTAGTTGGCTGTCCCCAAAGTTTCTCTTCGTTGAGGAATAATACGAGAGTAATACTTGGAGGGTTTGAAACGTTTATACAAACCTTCCCAAAATGATATGATGCCTGCGGGAACTAGCCTCTTAAACCTTGCAATCACGTGATTATGTCTCTGTGTATCAAATCGCCATCCAATTTCCTTCACAAATATCATATCCTCCTCACCTTTAGCAAACTTATGCCTAAGCGTTTTCATATTATTCAACAAATGTGTAATTGTGTCAATGTTTTCGTGAACATCAATGTATATCCTCTTCTTACAGTTTTTCTCCGTCAGGTTTTTCACAAAATGTTGAAAATCTTTCTGAAAAGACATACGCTTTGCCCGGAGTGAATTTGATTCGCTGGTTTGATCAAACGGGAACAAGTTCTTGTAGACAATGCTGTATGCTACAGCTAAACTTCTGGTTTTATTCCAACTGCCACTCCATATTTCAGCTCTATTAGGTTTCAAAATGGAAAGTAGCATTTTAGTGAAATCGTTATCAGAACCAAACATTTTGAACCCAGGAACTTGGTCAAATCTTGTCCATGGACTGGCTTCCTTCAGCGGAATGATTACTTCCGTTGTAAAAACAGATTTGTAGGCATTCGTCAAAATGACAGAATATATCCACCACAGCCCCAGGGCAAATGACAAACTTTTAGAATCCTGAAAAATTTCAAGCAGAGAAGAGGGTATGGGCTGTTCCAGCAGAGATGTACAACATCGCCCCAAAATTCTCACTAGAAATTTTAGCTTATATTGACGCTTTAGAATTGGAGTTGTTGTGCTATTTTGTAAAATGGTATACAATTCAAATGTGAACCCAAACATCACAACTGAGATAAGAATAAAACTCCAGGTAAGATGGTCAAAAGGCATTCCATATAACTTGAAGCCCCGCTCCGGTTTCACACCATCACATGTCAGAAAGTTATAGTAAGCTCGATATGATTTATGGTAAACGTGACCTCCTCGGTAAAACATAATGAGTTTGGGATTTTTAACCTTATGCATAAAATGTTCACTGTATTTTAGTTCTTTCCAAGATGAAAATGTAGGAAATCGAAAACTATACCTAGATCCTTTATCTGCAAACATAACTTTATCGTTTTTCAACTGCTGAGCTTTCTTCTGACATATAGAGAAGTTATAAGGTTTGCAGTCCACTTTGTCCTCGAATATAATGAAACGAAGTGTGTTCTGTAAGGGAAGCTTTCCAAGTGCCTCCTTTGTTGTGAGACCAAGACCACTTTTGTATGATGACAAGTTGTAGGTTTTTGCCAAAGCAAAAGATAAAGTACGGTTGTCGATGTTCCAAAAGTAGGCTGATATATCGGATTCTGATTTTGACAAATTTTCCATTTCCTCTGCACATGATTTTAATGAGCCACTACTCTTCGCACATTTAAGGTTTATTTTTAGGAGCTGTAATCGTTTTGTAGAGATTCCACATATTCTGCAAATGTAGTTAATTTGAACAATGCTGCTATCCTTTTTTATCGCAGCTACGAACACGTCTGGAAAAGATCTTATTAAACTGTGAGTAGCACCCTGCAGAAATGGTTTTGTCAATTTAACAGGAGATCTCGTTAAAGCTATTAGGAACTGTGGCTGAGCTTTTAGGTCGACAATCGGTGTTGCAGAAAAAAGTTGGGAAATATCCTGCTGGCGAATATCACTGCTGTTGAGCACCACCTTGTCATTAACTGTTTCGATGAATAGCATTGTTACAAAGCATGTAGGGAAAAAGTGATATCCTGGATTTGTTCTTGGAAGCCAACCGTACATGTCGACATTGTAGGTAGGTGTACTTATTATTACGGGGTTTAAACTTTGGTCCACAGCTGCATTGTTGTATATAGGATTGGCTTCTGAGAGAACTATTAGAATTTCACAGTTTTTTAATCCTTCAATTAACATGGAAGTAGATTTTCGTTGGGAACAAACTTTTGAATGTATTTTCAAAATTGGAATAAATGATAATACAAAAGCAAAAATAGCCAAGTCGTATGTATAGGGCAGCAACATCTTAACATCATACGAAAAGTAAATTGCCGTTAAAATATCTATGTAAAGTAAATAATCCCTCCTTGGTTCCTATCAAGGTGTTACCTTCCTTTAAAAAAATGCTGAATGTTAGACATACTTCTCAAAAAATCTTGACTTGACCCACGTGTATATGGTATCTGTGCAAATACATTTATCGATTCTTCAATTAATTGCACACAATCAAAAATAATGGTTTACATATTTATTTGAAATTCAGTTCGGTTCTTGAATTTTCTGTGAAAAACTATTTTTTTTTACATAAGGTACAGTTTCTTTATAAGATCACTCATCTCGTCGGAAGCATTTACGTAACAACAGATACATACAATTATATCACATCATTGTGGCACGTTCACACGCCATGCTGTAATCAATCAAAGGTCTGTGCTCCAGCTGGTATAAATATATCCTTATAGTACCTGCATGTGTTTGAAAGATTAAAAACGTCATGTAACCTTAAAACTATATTCAACTACGAACATTTTCGTCACTCGCAACCAACGAGGACACGAGGACTGGACTGAGATAAAATTCATAAAATATTTATAATAATGAAAATGACAAATGAGTTCGTGTCTCCATTCCATATTATATATTATTACGTATTATGGTAATGATTTCATGTCAATCTTTATACGTTAGCTGGCTTGGCTTCTGATTTTTGGTATGCTATATGCCTGAGCTAGACAGAGAACATGAATGTAGCAGACCACTACGTAAAAATACAGCTCCTAATTGTAGTTGGAAATTTACCTTGACGTAGGTAGATTGACATACGTAAATGCGCAATTGCACGAAACGGAGATACAGAATTAATTACAAATAATGAAAAGCAAATTTTTTCAAAAGCCATCTCTGATCTGTAATTCTTGCTCAGTGCCATATGGCGCTTTGACATACGAGTTGTTCATTATATTGTCATTGCATAAAACAGTTTGGTGACACTATGTGACCCTGAAGTTTATTATGAATACCCAAAGAAGGTTTTCAAGTCAAATTGTACATTTTAAAAGTGAATTAGGTAATATGGAACGAATGCAATCACTGGAAGATGTGGAAGCTTTCTTCAACAATACAAAAAGTTCAAACTCAGACGGCAGTAACGAACCTCTCAACATTTTTTATTCTGACCTTATCTGTCGTTGCTCTTGTCCACGCTGGGGGATCGAACCCAAACTTTTGTTATGATATCCCATCCTGTGCCCCTTCCATGTGGGGTGGTACATGCTTAACTGGGAAATTGCAGTCACCAATAAATTTGGAGCGAGCTTCCGTTAAAAAAGTTGCCAAATCAGTGAACCTCGTATTAAGTCGAGAATACGGTATGCTCAACACATTTTTTCTAAAAAATACAGGACACAGTGTGTCCTTATCGCTCAATCCAGAGGAGACATCTCAGTGTCTAGTCAGAGGAACCGGGTTTTTGCCCTATGAGCCCTATTTCTTCTCGTCATTTCACTTCCATTGGGGTCCTGATGATTTTTGTGGCTCAGAACATCAAATCAATGGACAAAAGTTTCCTTTGGAACTCCACATGATACATCGACAACAAAATGACCCCAACAAATTGGCTGTATTTGGAATACTATTCAAAATAGCGGAAAGTGACAATCCGACACTGGCACCAATTGTAGATAATTTGTTTCTGGTGAAGAATGCCACTGAAATTCCTATTCTGGTACCATATTCCGCTAGTATAAAGCTGATTGATTTTCTGCCGAAAAAAGTTCGAGTGTTCAGGTATCAAGGATCATTAACAACGCCTCCGTGCACGGAAGGTGTGGTGTGGACTGTGTTTGATGATATTCAAACGGTTTCTGCAAGACAACTCATGAAGTTTCGAACGCTGTTGAATAGGGATTCAAGACCAATTCGGACTAACTTTCGACCAGTCTTACCAACTTTTACGGATCAAAGGAAGAGTGTGTTTTATATGAAGACTATTGCACCAAGTTTTTCTTCAGTAAAACGTAGCGGTTGAAGAACATATTTTAGTTTCTTCATGTTAAATTATTATATGAACTTACTTTTTGTTAAATGTTACCAGTTCAATTTTGAAAGTAAAAATATTTGCAATCCAGCGAAATAATTTAATAAATTTACTTTATTTTTTTTGAATTTTTACATTTCAACATTTGCATCGTAATCGGGAAACCAGCATAATAAAGTGTTTATAATATTCCATATCCCATCTGTATTTAAAACCGTCTTTTTTCCATAAGAAAGCCTATCCAAGTTTCTTAATTACTGTGCCTCTTTTGATTTAATAAATTAAATAGCTACGGTTGACTATTGTGACTTAAGTCTGTTGAATAGGTTATCGGATCAATTACATACACAAATTCATAATCAGTACCACACCTGTGCAATATTATGCATGTTCATTCATCTGTATTTCAAACCTTAACCAACTAAATTATCATAATAAACCTTATTAATATTAAAATCGAGCATATTGCCGAAAGCATATTGTTATGCATATGAAATTCATATTATGAATTGGTTCCTCGCTCAAACATTCATAGATTATAGACATCCATTTTTCGTATTTCATTCATGCAAATCATTTGAAGCTGCACTTCGTCACGAAAGCATTTTAATCTCCTTGCGGTGCCTCCTCCTTCGAAGCAGAAGGCTCTCCTCCTCCACCACCCCCACCTGACGCCTCCTGCTGCTTTTCATCTGCATCAGGATCTGGACCACTTCCTTCCGTTCCAGCATCGTGGTCTGTCTCACTTTTTCCTGGTGGTGGCTCCTCTGTGGAAGAATGTAAAATATGGATTGGTATAATTTATCAAACTGGGGTTTATACAAATAACTCATTCATTCCATATTTTACTGACTGAGTAAATTAATCAGTTACTTAATATTATTTGATTAGTTCAACCCAGTCATCCTCGGGCGAACTACTAAAGCGTGTAGTGTATTATGTTTGTTTGGAAGGTTGGGACATTAAAAAAAAGTCTACAGGATTTGTAGAAAAATATATTTGCATGTAAAACAAGCATTATTAAATGCGTAAAGAAATACTAGGTATACAGCTTAATAAAAATCTATTTATGAAAAACCTACAAAACAACAGTATTATGGGAGGGGGTCATTGTGTGTTATGTTTGCAGGGAATCTACAGGCAAATAAGGAATTACAATAACCAGCTGGTTCTTCTTTCTTCTTGGATCGCTTTTCATTTCGACTTTTGCTTCTAGTTGGACTTCGTGTGGGACTGTGACTTCCATCCTTCTTACTGGGACTCTTACTTCTGCCTTTCCGAGACGGTGATTTACCGGACTTGGACTCTTTACGACTATCCCTATATGAAATGGGAACATACAATACTATGCATGTATTTATGACTCATAATTATATACGCAACACCCCCTGACCTCAATTTGAAACCAGGTTGATCCATATCACAAAGGAAAAAAATTAACAACTACCGCAAATATCCTGCTGGATACATTGGGTTGATCATGCCACTTGGGTCAAGGACTGACGATATTCTCATTCGCTCTATTGTTTGATTTGCGTGCTTCAGATCGGCTTTGTATACCCGACGCATTTCGTCAAAATGGTGGAATTCCTGAGAGAGGCAGGAAATTAACATGTCCAGATAAAAAAAGTAACTCTACAGCAAAATCGTTATACAAATATCTCAATTTACCTTTGATTCTTTATCCAATTTCCATTCTGTATCTCTCAATGTGCTGTAGTAGTCGTTTCTCATTCTTTCCAAATGCTTAACTAACCTCAACAGCTCAGCCTGTACATGGGGCAAAGTGAGACTTGTAAATTCTGCATGTTTTATTAAACTGATTTTAACATAGATGATGTTTAAAATACTTCTGAGTTTTTACCTCATTCAATGCATCCAAATTAAAATTCATTGCCTCAGGGTACGACCCTAGAGAATAATTTCAAAAATAATTTTACTCAATAAACTGGACATCATTGTATGAGTATAAATTCAATGGCATTTCTTTTTAGAAAGCTTTACCAGTAGTGAGCTTTCTCCTTGCCTCTGCTAACTCAGTTTCCAACCAGTCCTTTTGCTCTGCCAGTTGTTTGTTAAGCGCAGTCTGCGATTCGAAACGAACTTTCCATTCATTGTCGTCAGCTATATTACAGGTTTTCACAGAATATTTACAAATTACGCTTCGCTCAGGTACAAATGTACGAAAACATCAAACTATTTCCTTTCATATAATGTACCTTCTCGTGTACTATCATCCAAATCTCTCAGGTATGTTTCTAATTCACCGATGGATCTTTCCATTTCTGAATTGGACCATTCTAATCCTTCTCTATAATGATTGGGTAATATAACAGAGAATTAAAATGTAAAGCAGCTAGGAGATAACTAAGTGTTCCACAAAGTATATTTTTTATAGATTGAACCTGTATCGCTTTTCCTGCTCCAGCTCAGCCTTCAGATGTTCCAAATCGTCATATCGGGTATGAGGCAGCATCATAGCTGGCCCATATTCGTCGTAATAATCCATTTTTAGTTGCAAATTGTAACACTACCACAATGAATTTCAACAACTTTCAAGAATTTTCAAGAAAACTGAAAAATATTCCTTCTTGGAACAACACAGTGAAAGAATGTAAAAACTTTTCTTATCAAAGGTAAAATGCGAGGTGAAAGAATCCAACAGTCGAGGTTACTTTCACAGAAATTTTCCAAAATCACAAACTTGGTGGTGGTTCAAAGACGATGACCAAACGAGGTCTGAGTGGTCAACCTTCGAAGTTATGGCTTTTTCATCTTTTTCTTGAGAGCAAGAAGGAGAACGTATTGACGATGATTACTGCACTACATTTAGGGAAGTAGTACATGACTCATATTTTGTTGCTTGTACATGTACCTAAACCCATTTAAGCAGGACAATAGAATCACATGAAGTACCGACACCAATTCATAAAGAGTCAGAGAAAGTGAAGTAAAATATATATAGTATACTCCCCCATGTATGCATATAGTGTCAAATTTCTCTTCACAACTTTCATCAACATAGCTCCAATTAGAATGTAGGACAGCGGAACAACTATTATTCTCACAATTTCATACATGCTGAGATTGAGATTGGTTTGAAGAAGGGATACTTATATAATTTCACGTTATTATTGTATATTGCTCTTGTAGTAGTAGCTCTTTCACCTCAAGATGTTTTATACGCTACACATTCCATCCAGTCATGAACGTATAAGTAAGTGCTGGCATACTTAAGAAAGTCAGCCAAATTGGTTGTTTGCATGTTTCTTTGATGTTGCTCGTAGATTGTATGAGTATGCTTGTACGGAAACACGGTTCTACATGCCCCTTCTCCACTTCCCCTTAGAGTTCTTCAGAACGTGTGAAAGCAAAACAATAAACCAAACATGATTTCCCTTATATACTATAAAATGCATGCTTGTTGTTCTCATTGTACAAGTAGTGAAATGGTAATCAGTCATTGCCTCCGTCGAACAATTTGACTTTCGTTCATGTCAAGTAGGACAAAGGCTTTTGCACTGCTTGTCGTACTGGAGGGGAAAGTTGCACAAGAGTGTGACTGTGTATATTAAAATTCTTATACTCGCGTGATAAATGATGCATCGAATTTTATTGGAGCTGTATGATGTTTTACAAGCATGCGATTTTTTACAATACCCTTGTAGTATCGTTGTAAGTTTACGATTACTTGATTAAATTGATACGAACTAAAAGCTCATTACACATGAATACATAAACTAATGAATCCAGTTCATACTTTGATTAGACCTAAATCTTCTGTGTTGTATGTGTTAGTCTGATCTCAGAAACAGTTAGAAGAATTAGGGATGCAGGTGCACCAGCATAATAGGGAGTAATAATGCGTTGAGAAAAAGGATCACTATCGTAGTACAACTTCATAAAGACAATAAATGTTTTATTTATGTAATTTAATTATATTTTACAGGAATTTGCATTAAATATTGAGCCTCAATAATTGAGGCAATATAGAACTTCCTGCTACTGGTCCATATTCACCCTTATGTCTTGCCCATAATAATCAATGGCGTCTAGCAAATAGGCGATGTCGTCAGGGGTCAGTCCCGAGGAAAGGATGGTAAATTTCGTAAATAGAGGACTGCCTAACATTTCAATCAATAAAATCAAAAAATCAATAAACCGTGATACAAAAAGTACTTTTAATAATTTAAATATATTATGTTTTTAATTTATTTTACCGTTATCCCGGAAGACTGGTGTAATCGTCACCCCAGCTCGAACCAACCTCATTTGCAAAGGCAATGCAACCTGTTCAATGGCCATTTTGTAGTTGGCCGAGTTTTCATCCATTCCTCGCAGCATTTTGGGCACATAGTAGAAGCAAACACCAGCGCATTGAAAGTCTGGCTTCACAAGTCGAAACATTTCTTGCCGTTCTGGCTTCTTCAGCTCGTTCAAAAGAAAATCTTTGTTGGCATAAGTGTAATCAATATGATTTCCCATCCCAACTCTACCCTTTGCTTTCCACAACATCCAGAGCTTCAATACATTCGGCCTTCGCTCCCAACCAACTCCTCCGTGAGCACCGAGGTCACCAAAAGCTCTATTTGAGTCATACATATTATTGTTGCCATTGGCCCAGGTTCGTGTGTTGTTCTGCTGAAGTCCCAAGGTCTGCTTCACAATGCCAGCCTGCTTGAACATGAGCACTGTTGTTTCTTGCGAGGAGCCAAACCATTTATGAGGATTGAAACTCATCGAATCGCTCAACTTCCCGTTCTCCCATAACTCTGCTAACTTTGTGTCGGAAAACATGGCAGCACCTCCCACGGAAGCGTCAATGTGCATCCACATGTTGTTCTCTTGACAGATTTGCGCTATTTCCCCGAGATTGTCAAATACCCCAAGGACTGTTGTACCTCCGGTTGCCCCAACAAAAAAGGGTGTCCTTCCATCGTCTCTTGACTTTGTTATCGCATCACGCAACTGGTTTGTATCCATCCTCCCTTCGCCATCCACTGGCACGAGTACTACATTATCCTGACCAATACCATTAAGGAGCCCTGCTTTGATGAGGCAATAATGCGCATTTGCTGATACGAAAAGCGTAGGTTTCACATCTCGCCATCCATCAAGTCCTCTCTCCTTTGTGTCTGCAAACTTTGTCAATCGTGCAACAGAAACTGCAACCATATTGCAGATTGAACCGCCTGAGAAAATACATTATATAGAGCAGCACGTATGTAATCAATAAATTGTCTACGCAAACAAGTGACTAGACATATGAATGGCAATATGCTTTCAAAGGATCGCAAATCACAACCTGGCATCATCATTCCATCACCATTTTCCGGATATCCTAAACGGACTCTGCTAGCACGAAGGACTTCCTCTTCCATCAATGTATAAATTGGGGCATCCTCATAAGTCAAACTATTTGTCGTCATCACAGTCGAAATGAAGTCTGACATGATTGTGTATGCATCCAACCCACCAGACAACAACTGGTAGATGTAGTACGGATGCTAGAATGAAAACGAGTCTAATTACTCTCTTGAATTTGGAATCAAACAAAAAAAAAACATTCACAAAATAAATGAAATGTGAATGACATACGGCTTGGTGGATGCTGTAACGAATCATATTTTCCAATGCTCCAATAACCTCATCATTGCTTGTGAGACTGGGTGCATCTGTAAGGTTCAAATCGAACTCCGCCATAAGATCATTAGGAGCCCTGAAGTTAAGTAGAGGATCCTCTCGTTTATCTTGGAAGTAAATTCCCTTTTCATCGAATAAACCGGCCACACGTAAAAACATTTCTTGATGTAGCGACTCGATAGGAGCATTTACGTAAGCTGGGTAAGTGTCCCTGGGAGGTGGCGGTGTGGCATATGTAGTTACAGGAGGAGTTGTTTGCTCTCCTTCCTCATTTGAATCAGATGTCTTAAATGGGACAACTGGGGCAAACCAAGGGTTGCTTGACATATTTGCAGTGGCATTATTACCCACAGCCTCAATTTCATCTAAAACGTATTTCAAATCATCCAGAGTTGTGGCTGAGTTTGAAATAGACACAGCAAAGCATTCGGGGTAAGCTCGAACTTTGGCAAGACCCAGCAGAGCGGTGCCATCCTTCAGTAACTTGTTTTTGATTCTTCGAGATATATTGGACATTTGGTAGTTTAGGTAGTCCGTGCGTCTGGGAAATAATCTGAACTGAGGAGGGACATAGTAGAATGTCACCCGTGTGGAGTCCAATTGCGACATGATTGCGTAAAAACTTGGTCTTCGTTTAATCTCTTCATTAAATGCAGCAGCTAGATCCATGTTATATTTGATATGTTGAGAAAGGCCATTTCTTCCTTTGGCTTTCCACATCAGCCAAAATTTGGAAATATCCCCTCTCCGACTTGTTTGGAGTGTGTGATCCCCATTATCATATTTGGAATCGTAAAGCAAAGTAGGCTCAAATACGACCTCTGCCCCCACCCCAAAAGTGTTGAAAAATTGATCTTCATATGGTGTCACCATCACCGTAAAGCACCAAGGTGTTCCCAGCATACCACCTCCACCAAGTATAAATGATTGGGATTTTTCAATCCCAGGAAGTTTGGAAGCACGATACTCATCAGAAAGCAGGAATGGGCCACCATAAGTACCATCAGCATGAAACCAAACCCCATTATCTTGGCAAATTTGGGCGATTTGAGCCGTGTCATCCACAGCTCCCATAGGGTCTGTGCCGATTGTTGCAATGACCATCAATGGTTCTATTCCTCGGGATTTATTACGTGTGATTCTTTGTCGCAACTGGTTTAAATCCATTCTCCCATTTTGATCTGTTCTTATCTTGTACAAGGAGTTTGTGCCAAGGCCCGCTACAATGCATCCTTTCTCCACAAATTCATTGCAGGCTTCTGACGCATACACAGCACAAGCGGGGACATCAACGGCTCCAAAACCCTGGTTCCGAATATCTGGATATTTTTGGTTCAACGCAGCAGCAAGCGCCATTGACCTGAAAAGAAGAAGATTATTTTGATCGAATAAATCATGTGCATTTGCACCCCTTCTTTTATAATTAACAGAATTATAAATTACGTGGCAAAGCCACCTCCGGGAGTAACCACTCCATCTCCCTTATCTGGATTTTGATAGCGGAGCAACTTTCGCAACTCCGTTTCAACAACTTTCTCTTGAAGAGTAAAAACTGGGGCAAAGAGATATGTCAGCACGGCTGTACTCAACACGTTGCTGGTAAAATCTCCAGCAATTGCATAAGGATCCAGACCATTACCATCTCGACCCAAGTAAAAGGGGTGGGAGCGATGGGGAGAATATTTAATCACTTTTTCAAAGTAGTCAAACAAGGTGTCCTGATCCACTGGGTTTTCATCCAGGGTAAAATCAATTTCTTGTCGAAGCTCTTCCGGGGTTTTGAATTCGTAGGGAGGCTGGTTTCGAGCAGATGCCGAGTTGAAATACAGCCCTTTCTCTTGAATAAGTTTGTAGACACGCTCGTAAAGATCAAAATGGTAAGGGGGCCAGCTAACACTCGTAAATATTGGGAGGGTTTCTGGTTCAGGGGACACTATTGGAGGTGGGCCATTATTTTCAGACATTTTGTGAGCCGTAAGTAACTTGTGTTTTCACTACAACAAAGATTAAACTCGTTACAAAAAGAGTCAGATCTAGCGTTGGAAGTTGTCAAACTAACTTGTGATACTAACCGATACGTATCCAGCAGCTAATCAAGTCTTAATGACCTTACGTGCCTAAACTATAAGCTTCTTATATGTACCAAATGTTTTTGTTGTTTTTTCTGGCATAATTAATGCGGTTCGGCACTGTGACAAAGCTCATTACTTTATCGCAAAGATAGTGCATTATATGTTTTTAATTACATAAAGCGGCTGGCGTTTGTGCAATGTTTTTACTTTGTTTCATAATAATATGGCAGACAAGTAACGACCTAGACAAAGGTTAAACTTTCCATTTTTGGTGTTGGTACATCAAATTCCAAAAAGCTTTTCTTTTGGTTCAATTCAGATATGTAAATGTTTGTAGGTTGTAAGTTAACTATCCTCATGAAATCAACAGTACTACAAGCACGTTAGAAACATAGTTAGCATATAATATTTATTCATGCCATCGGAAGTTAAGTAGTTGTCCATTGTCTATTGCATAATGTTTGTAAATAATTGAGGCGGAGTAACAACAAAACTTACAAAAATCGTCTACGCCTTGGTTGCGATAAATAAGCGTATGGTTTACAAAATGAACTTCTACAGGAAAAAGAAGCACATTCATTACGAAATACATCTATAGGTCATGTAATATACTTTCAGTATTTAGTTGAATTGCCATACTTCTGTTGTCGGTTTTGTCACATGAGACGGTTTACTAAACTAATCTAAACAAAATAACCACAAGTTCACCAAACAGTTTCTTGAACGGCTTATTGCGCAAAAGAGTAGCCTTCGCTTCAGACTACCACAACTCAACATTTTTCATCATTCATCAAGTGCATTTATTGTGATACACTTTTTATCGATACATGTCACACGTTACGTATCAGACTACCAAACTCAAGCTCATAAAACGAAGAATGTAGCATGGTTATTTTTTGAAAAATACAATAATTATGAAGTTTTGACTCGAAAACTTGAATGCGTTGTAGTTTTTTGCTCCTTGTCTTTTCATAAAATTTTGCATTTATTCTCATGACCATAACCTCAAAAATAGAATCCAGAAACCCATCGCCTAATATTTTTTAACTTATCGATAGCATTGAATAAAACATGAGTGATGATATCGCATTATACAGAATAAAACGTTTCGTAATGCATTGGGATTTCTGAGATGCTCATCAGACAGTTTTTTATGAAATTCGATTTTGTCTGCCCTCAGGAATAAGAACAATATATAATTCCTGTACCTTTGATTACTTATGCAAATAATCGACAGTAACGAAATCAGTTTGAATCTTTCATTTCCTTTCGTTGTAATTATGAAGTACCAAGATTCTTCAGCTGTCTGCAACATTAAATGAATATTCATTATTCATAAATATATATTCCATAAACATGTTCTATCAGAATATAACACTTCACTCCTAGTGTTTCATGTAAGTATCTAAAATTCTAATAGTGCTACTAAATACTAAGAATACTAAGAAAACTTTATTCTCGAATCAATACTGCTGTTTTCAAGGAAAATATTTAACAGTCACAGTTGCACTGGTGTTACTACAGTCAATCTGATCTGCTATTTAATCGAAAGTCAAGGCTGTGTGTGTTTTGGACAATGACTACAGATCCCATGTAAAAACTAATGGGATAGCTAAATTCAATAATTAATGGCTGTTGATTATTTATATAATTTAGAAGTCCAATAAAAACTGGATTAAACCAGCATTTTCCATTGTATTTTAAGCCAAGGCCCAGGACCATCATGTAGGACGAAGATGAACCTGACATATACAACAAGCAAGCATGTATTAATTTGCTTGTAAGTGAAATGGACCATGTTGGACCGAACATTTGATTTGTAACTGGTTCTAATCTCACAGTTTATTTCAACCTCTGCGGATATAATTGGATGATTACTCGGCGACAGATTGACGAACATGTGAGTTCACGTGATTCCGCAGTGCAACTGTAATTACTTTTGGCAACGTTAATTGTTGATGTGTGTTTTTTTAGCTGAATTTTAGTTTGTAGAGGAAATAAATGCAATTAAAATACTGAGAGAGAAAATATAAGCTTAGGGTTTGATTTGATGTTACATATCAGAGGGAAGTGTATCGGTTTCATTCATTGTGCTTTTCAACGCGTAATTTGATTGATTCAAACGAAAACAAAACCTCGAGAAGAACCTAGCATAACCTTGAATAATTTACAGCTAGCAAAAGTACTCGTTTGCTGAATTTTCGAAAACAAATTAATATATTTACGAAAGCAATAGTACATAGACTTTGTCCAACATCCAACACAGAATATTTTTCGTGTACACAAATCGTTATAGGGAGTGAAAGTCAAATTAGACAGCTTGTAGATGGAAATAGATAGCGATTAATGTTCACCATTGGTCGTTGAAGCCGACTAAACACAAAATATATAAAGAGAGAGGCGAGCTTACAAGCATCAGCATGATATATTCATAGCGCAGGCTTGGTTTATTCATTTTGTTAAGGTCAAGATCAGTAATTGCAAAACGATGCCATAGTTAGTATGTATTTTATTGCAAATAGTTCTGCGGGGCAAAGTGTGACCCATACACAATTTATCAGTGAAATAGTATTCGAACGACAAGTATTTAGTTTTCGAATCAATTAAACTTCACACTGCAGTTTAATATTGAAATCTGTAAACAAAATGACTACACCACTTGTTCTGTCCGCTTACAAAAAAATTCAGCACCTCAACAATTACAGCTATCCATATTTGCTGGAATGGGATCCTTTAGACCGAAAATTAATACTAATTGACAACTTCCGAAAACTTATCCCTTGGCATTTTTGCAACATCGGAGTTGTCTTTCTACTCCATTTTTGTTTGCCAGTATTTCTCATCGCCCATAAAAGCAGTGCCCATGAAATATTTAGCAACAAAGACGCCCTACAGCTTGGTGCTTTGGTTATGTTGTCTTGTCATGCTACTGCGAGCTGTGGCATTAATATTCTTGTGTACCTGCATGGTCGGGACTTTGTCCATTTTTATAACAGCTTGCTCCTATTTGAATCTCGAGTTAGAAAGGTGTACATACCAAGCACAGCTATTGAAGCTTCATCAATGCTCAAAGGTAAAAGTAATTGTAATTGGATGTAACCCGACCTATGGATGTAAGGTAACCGATAAACGTGTCTTGATTTTCATTGATAATTACAGAACTCAATCCTCGAAAGCTGGCTAACGAACAATCTGATGTGCTGGGACTGGTTATGTATTCGATTATTCATATTCTCACTGTTGTTCCAGCTATAACACCACTTTCACTCGTACTTGAAAATGTGGACCCCTTTGGAATTTTGCTGCAAAGAATTTTTAATTTTGAAACATTATCATGGAAAATAAAGCTGTCATTTGCTATTGGTCGAATCATCATCGTAACGCTAGCCATGTTGGAAATATCACAGACATTTCGAACAGTTTTCAACTTTGGAATGTCAATATTCCACGTTTATAGAAAGTGTCTAAAAGTTCCCGAACTGACTGGCTTTAATTTGCGTATGACTATACCTACCTACATGCATTTTCATATTTTGCATGCGAGAGTGCTCGGGTTTCTGAATCCGCTAGCTGCTTTCTTTCTGGGCTTGAATTTTATTATCCTCGTTTTATCCACAGTACTCTGTCTTGTGAGTCACAGAATTTTGCCGATTCAAATTTATGCAGGCATTCCTGCTGCAACGACAATGGCGTATTTTCTCTTATTTGCCACCCTACCATATGCCATTTACTGTCATGAGGAAACGACAAGATTGATTCGGAAATGGAAAAAAGATGTCAACGAGAGTGGTGTCGCTTTGAGGTACTGGGTACGAATGTTAATGATGTTACGCCCAATATCGTTCTATTGTGGTGACACAGGAGTATTGACTCGTGAAACTAAGCGAATTTACATGTCCTCAATCATCAATGCTACAGTTAATGTTTTACTGTGGAGAAATGGGATGGAAAAGTAAGGAAATATGCTGTTTTTGAACTGAAATGTAATACGTTGATTCAACCTTGTACGCCTTTGATGTACACTAACAAATGTGAAATGTCATCAATCCATTGGGTAGCCATTGTCATATGAAGATATTTAAAGTTTTTTTGACCCTTAATTTACAACGCCTTAAGATTCACGAACTTTCTAATTTCAACTACGGTGATACCGGGCGACAAGTATACTATGAAATCATAGCTTTTCGTTTAGGTAATTTATTGTAACATTCCATAATTAATATATAGATTTATTTGCTTACGCATAATACATTCGCATCATATAAAATGTAATAGATAAACTACATTACTGCAGTAAATGACTAATAAATAAACTAATAACCTTCAGTTCGGAAAATAAGTAACACTCGATGTTTTTCATTGGCAAAAAATAGGCACACAATATTTACGACTATTGTGTTTCATTATAATACAATACCCAAAATCATAATAGCTTCACTTACTATACAAAATACTCATAATTTAATTTTCGACATTTCTCTTAACAGTAGATACTCTTCCTTCATCTAGTGGCTTGACATTTTCCAATGGCTGTTAAACTTATAAATACTATAACTAATAACTATTAAATTACTAATTGTATATAATACATGCACCTTGTCATTCCGACAGTTGTTCGCATAAACGATATTTAATTACACAAACTAACTAAACTAGCCAATCAAATCACACATCTTCCGGAAATTTCAGGTTATCATTTGCCCCAACTCCCAAATCTAGTACATCATTATCAATTTCTTTGAATAATTCTACTTCATTTGCTAACACTGCTGCCCTGTTGTCAACTTCTAACTCATTCGACTCGGCAACGGCAACTGAAGCTAACGGACTTACTTTGTTCTGACTGGAATCATCACCGGTACTTTTTATGGCACTAAGATCACAGATAATGTTATCAGTTGATTTGGGAATTTCCGTTACATTATTCAAACTGTGAGATTCAATAGTTTTGTTCGTATTGGGTGTTTTCTCTGAAAAGTCCTGTTTTGACCCTGGAGAACTTATATCTTCAAGGTTTTGAATAACACCATCAATATTTGAAGATCGAAGTGCAGCTAATATCTGAGCTGCATTGCTACCTTCAGCAGTTAAAGCATTGCTGACTAGATTAGTAATATCTGACGCAACACCGAGATTTTTTAACATTACATTGATGGCTTTAGTCTTATATTCAATGTGAATGAGCTCTAGTAAACTTTGCTGAGTTACACTTGCAGTAGTTGCTGTAGAATGTGGCCCTGTTACCAGATTGCTGGGATAAGAGGGTAGATCAGGTTGAGCTACTTCAGTATCAGATTCCAGAGATTCATCCTCAGCCTCTGTTTCTTGTCTCTTACTTTTCTTTCGTCTCTTTTTCTTTCTCTTTTGCTTCTTCCGATGTAACTTCCTCGTTGGTGCTTCATCGGATTCAGATTCAGAATCAATATCTTCGCAATTGGTGGCATCACTGTCCTTAACACGTGTTACACTAGAACTAGAACTCGGGTTCTCTAACTCAACTCTTTTGCCTTCCATAATTCGAACTAATATTTCATTATCTGTACTATCGAGAATACTTTCAAGCATTCTAAACAGTCTTCCTTTACTAAAATTGCTGCATTCCGTTGGCATCATGCTTTTAAACTTTGAACTTCCTAAGCATTTGTAAGTATCGCTTAAGAGTGCTCTGGTGTCACACACTGATTGTGACAATAAAGACAAAGATTTGGAAAGATCCAAATCAGAATCAGAATTGACTTCGTAATTTGAGTTTAATACAGATTCATCATCATCATCACTGCGGGACAACTCGGAGGACCTACAGCGATAATATTTTGATGAACTACTGCTCTGTGACCTTGAACGGCGATAATGTGACGAAAGACTTCTAGAACGTCGCGATCCAGCACTGTGACTTCTTGTATGATGGCTACGTCTTGCAGACGAATATGAGCTTCTCGATCTTGATCGTCTAAAACGCGGGTCGTGGTGACCATCTTTAGTGGCTGTGTCCAAATGAAAGCTTGATGAAGTATCGGCATATGAAGAAACTAATTCGTTGCTAAATTCGTTGAAGGCGTTATAATATGAAGGCCCGGGTATGGGATCGGGCTGCTCCGGATATGGCTGACCATCCTGCCACCCTTCCACGTTTGGAACGGCAGGGAGTTCCAAGTGTGGTGCAGATTCAGGTTGTAACCAGGGGTTAGGTGGCTGCGAATTAAAACCAGTAAAGTAATTCTGTTGGGGAGTGTTGGGTCGATAAAAATTACTGCTCTGGAATGGTGCACAAGGTTGACGAGGCATACATTGTGGAGGTGGTGTATGACTCCAATGTGATTGAAATTCAGGTGGATTAAATAGATGGTTTGTTGGAGGATGATGAGGTGGAAATCTATGGTATGGTGAAGAATGGTGAGGGGGAAATCGAGGAGGAAATGGCCGATTAAACTTATTTGACTGATTATAAGTATGTAATTGGTTGTTGACCCCATTTGCCAGTGGGTTATTGCCTGGGGCAAAAAACTTAGGATTCAGGTGGATTTTTCGAGGTTTCTGATTTTGATTAAAGCCACTAACAACCGGTATATTCCTGAGTTCTCCATCTCCTCCGACAGGGACTACTGGTGATTGAGGTCCGTTCTCCATTAGACCTCTTAGCTCTTACAAAACAAAAATTAGTTCAATTCGATTTTCATGTTCCCATGATTGATGGCTGATCCTTCTGACGTAGCAACTCATTCTCATCGCTCAGAACAAGTCTGTCTGTAATTAATCACCCCAAAACGTCACTGTAATGTATTGTTTAACATCTACGCACTGCATACAAAGCAAGCGGTTAGAGCGTTACTCTACTTACTCACTTAAACACGGAGATGTGATACGACACAACGGAGATGGATATCTGAACGGAAGTTCGACCAAAGATAAAAAACAACAATTAAATTAGTAAAGTAGTCCCAAATGGGCAGGAATTGCTATATGTAAAGTGAGTTAAAACATCGTGTATTTATCAAATCAAGATAAGAATACCACCATTTCCTCACCTTTACCACACCTCTTCTAACGGATCCCCCTTCCAATGGTTAATGGCCCTCCATCCAAGCTTTCTTTCCTTTTCATCCTAAAAACAGATCAAAATCAAATCACAAGAAATTCCAGAAAATTGTCAATAATACGTTTTAATCAAAAAGACAAGTTTACTCCATAAATTGAGCACGACAACTTCAGATCACTTCTTGGTTTAAACTATGTATATTCTGTAACTCCTCAACTTTCAAGTTTACTTGCACACTTAACATAATATCCAAGTATTTTATGTATGCTAATGCTAACAAGATTCCATCTCCAGCATTTGTAAACAAATCATGATGATTTCATGATAACATCACACGTTAGATATGCAGATGACCATAAAATGTAAAATATTTGTCTTTTTAAAAGACAAAAATAAATGCATCCATTTCATACATTTCCATATCCGAAAGAACGGTATGCGCTAGGCAAGAAATGTACCTTCAACCTTTTCTTCAGCACAAAATAAGGTACATTTCATTGCCACATACTTTTCGGTGTTCCGTCAGAAAATATACACAAAATAGTATCGGCATCTCATCCTTTTTGGATGTTGTGTGGCGGTAGCAAATACAGATTGTTGGTAAAGAGATCCTTTTCTTTCTCTCAAGCAAATCCAAAACAAGACAACTTCCTAATCGCAATTTAATCAATTTACATGTAAATCAAAGTCGTCCGTAAAAGAAAGGGTCAGAAGATAAGTGGTAAATATTCAAAATAATAAATCTTGGATCTTTGATAAAGCAATATCAACTGAGAGTGTAAAAGCGTTTTAAATACATTCAAGATTTGTTATAACCGGTGAGTCAAATCATAACTAACTTCTTTGTTTAACCATGAATTAATCATGTGTCATTCGTCTATTCTAGATGCATTTTTATGTTCTTTTGTGGGGCTGATCGTAACAGTATTTACTGTCTTTTAGATTCAAATTTAAAAGGAAGCTTGTTCATTGTTACTTTTGTTAGGATCTTTAAGATGTTGACCCGAGTGACTGCCGTTCCTAGACTTTCAAAGTGTTGTGGACTCCCAATATTCCAGCCCTGGAATAGAGAATTTTCGAAAAGGGTTGTCTTCAGATATCAGAGAATAGCTGCTGCAAATGAAGTCCGGTGTTACAGTACTGAACAACAGAATACAGCTTACAATCAGAGCAGCGATTTTGGTTCTTCCGGTTCTCAAGATGGCTCTTCCAGTAGTAATTACAGTAATAAAAGTGATAAGGGTATAACGGAAGAAGAGTTTCAGATAAAACTACAGATTTTGAAGGCTTCACTTAACCATGTGAATACCAAAGGCTGGTCCGTAGATGCTTTGAAAGCAGGTAAATTAAATAATTAAGTTTATTTTGGTTGGATCCTCTTCTGGAGTATTGGAATGGGAGGGTAATAATTGTTGTTTCTTGTATTGATTTGTAGGAGCGTCAGACCTTAGTCTTTCAGAATCGATCGCTTCCCTTTGTACACCATACGACCTGGTGGAATATTTTCAGCGTTATTCGAATCACGAACTGGACCATTACTTGAGGGGGTTGGAAAAGAAGGATAAAAGTTTATATTCATCTGTAGAGAATCGTTTAAAGTTTGTTGTTCCAGTGATTGACCGGTATCATGAAGCAATGGCTATTTCGTTAGAGCCAGTTAATGTCCCTAGAAGTCTTCAAGTGCTAAGAGACCTTGTGGATATTATATGTATTCATGGACTAGGAGATACGTCTACTGATGTAAGTGATTTCCTTAGAATGCTGAGTGTTTGCGAATTAATAAAATAATTGACATGACATGAATTACATATTTTTATTATTATTTCAGCTCCGATGGTATACCAAAAGAACAGGTATCGTTTCTCTTTATGTTGCGACAGAATGTTGCATGGTTCAGGACAAGTCGGTGGGCTTCCAAGAAACGTGGAATTTTCTTCAGAGAAGAGTGAAAGACTATGAATTTTGTGAACGTTTTGGCGCTTCAGCACTGCCAGCAGTAGAAGCCAGTGTTACTACTCTTTTGAATATAATAGGGATGAATCGAAAGCGGTAGGAGATTGTAATAACAGGAAGTGTGTCCAGTAAGATCGGTGTTGTTATGTTTTCATTACAAGCAGTAAAATGCCTCGTGCTAGTCGAACTAATGAATTTTTTTAAGGAATAAACGTGTATCAGCCACATTAGTGTTACACTTGCATATTTTTATTGTTGTACTAACTTTTATTATTAAGTTTTTGGGCGTTTTTAGAAATCAATTAGTTTCAGGTACATTTTTTGCTCTAATTTAAATTGTTTGCGTTAAAATGATTTTGACCGTCTAATGGTAATAGGCTTTAGAATATCATTCTTATGAATTTTCTTCTTGAGTTTACTAACGATAGGGACTACCTTGGCGTTTCCTGCTGGTGCATTCATATCATCTTGTAACGGCTTACCTCCAGTCTCTTTAAGTAACATGGATATTAGTGATCCGAGTATACCAAGTATTGCAAAGGTGAAGAGAGGCACTGCTGGCCACACTATTGGGTTTTCAAATACAAACTTCAGCCTGTTTTTCAAAATATTAGGGGTTCTAGGCAATTTTAAATAACACGTTTAATACTTGTTCCGATGTACGCTAATTGAGGTGCAGCAATTCCTCCAACTGCCGCTGATATTCTAGCCATTCCGAAACCCATGGTCCTAATGGATACAGGATAGGATTCAACGGTTAAGCATCGAACAGAGCTTCTTGCTCCAGCAACTCCCAGTTTTCCAAATAGTATAAATACTATGAACAGTGTTTTATATTCCTCTGATTCCAGGAATAATTGAATAAATCCAAGTGCAAAAAAGAAAATTGATGAGACGCCAGAGAATAGAATTAGCGCTGTTCGTCGTCCCAGGCTTTAAAATAAAAGTGATATTAAATTGAATAAATATACATGAGTTCCGTAAACACTAGATGATATATTTAGATTGCAACGTTCTTGACTATCTTACCGATTGTTCACTAACAGAGCTGCACGAAATCCTATACAATCGGCACCCCCGAGTAAAATTAGCATTAGATATGGGCTCACTCCAAAGTTTCTAACGTTAAAACTTATCCCAAAATATTGAAGAGCCCAACAAAACCATATACCAATGAACACAATTGTTTTTCGTCGTAATTCTTTTCTTCTAAATAGATCCAAATATGAAAACCGAACATCAGAAACCCCACTTTCTTGAGCTGCTATCTTCTTCAGAATTTCTAAATGGTGTACTTCCTGCTTGTTAATTGCTGCTATATACCGAATTACATTTTCAGCTTCTTCAATACGTTTTTGTTTGAGCAGCCATCGAGGAGACTCTGGTAAAAACCTAATTCATTTTATAAAATTGATAAAATGACATTCAACAGCGTGTGTAGAAGTGTTCAAACTTTGATACTGTAGTAGACAGTAGACATGATACACGTAGCTACTTACGGAACCATGAAAATAATGGTTATAAATGGAAATGCTGTCGTCCACGTTAAAAGCCGCCACGGTTCGATCAAATATGCCAAAACGCCTAAAAGCATAACTCCTTCTCCTAAAGGCCCAAGACAACTTGCTAGTTGTCTCCAACTCGGGGTAAGGAACTCCATGGCGTAAATTCCATTGATTGTCATATACCCTATAAACAATATTTTTTTCAGTGTTATTAATGCGATGGGATAACTAATGATCTCATAAACTTTTAGCATTGTTTAATTCTTATTCTTACCTGCAAGCCCAATTCCACAAACGAAACGGGATAGAGCAAAGAAGTAAGGATTAATGGACAGGGCAGTTCCTACTTGGCCAAATCCCATAATAAAAATTAATCCTATGAAAGTTGGCTTTCTCCCATACCTATTTTTCAGAAAACAATTAAGCCGAGTCTAGCTTATCGTTTAAAAAAATACCAAATAAACTAAAGCACACATACCAGTCGGAAATTTGAGGAGGTATTGTATTACCAAAAAACATTCCAAACATTTGGAAAGTTGTTATTGAATCGACTACCCAAGATGATTCACATATCAGTTCCCACTGTTTTAAATGACATTAAACAGTTTGCATTAGTTTGCATTACACATTTTCTTCAGTTTCCTGATCTTGCAACTGATTTATAATAGTACCTCCGAAACAATGGTCATGGAAAGAGAAAAACGTGTGCCATTGCACTGGCAAATTTGGTTCGAGTCCATCATAACTGTTTCATGTTCGGAAACGCATTTCCATGATTTTGGGACTTGTCCTTAATAAAGGATCGAAATCGAATGATGAATATTCAGTGAACATTGACAAATTGTTGAACAAATATTATGAACAAGCATTAGTTTTAGGTCAATCAAAATCATTCATTAGCAAGGGCAAAGTGAGATTGTTACATACCTACGAATACAGGCAGAAATGCTAGCATTCCTGCTGGAATCTCAAAGAATAAAATGAACAGTAACATCAGAACTTGAAACCGCCCGAAACCGCCTAACATAATATTAATTATTAATTATTGTTTCAATATGAAAAGATAATGATAACCCATGGAAGGTATATGGTTTAGTGTAAGTTACCAATAGACTCCAGCACATCTTCTAACGTTTTGGGTTTATCGTCACTTTTGACAGACTCTTCATCTTCATGTCTCACATGGTACTCCAAATACTTTGCCATTTCCCGACTTAATCGACGTGTTAATGAAGGCACACAGGATATAAAAATTAAACTTTTATTTGCTACGCTTATTACAAGGAAGGTACACTGTGGAATGGGCTCACGGAGTGGAAATTTTATGCACTGCCAAGTTCTTCAAACTTCATTTTGGGTAACCTCCAATGGGCTAATGAGGGAAATGGAATCCAATGATTGGATTCCAATCCAAAAACAAGGAAAGCAAAAATACCATTTAAGCAACAAAATGCAAAATGAAGCATGTCCTACTTTTCTGACGGTAAATAACGATACATCATGGACGGGGCTGACCTCCAAATACTCATCATTTAGGCATTAAAAATGTCTTGCGGCAAGAGGGATGATGAAAGGTAACCAGTGAAAAAATAAGAATGGTATGACATGCATATGTGCAAAAAGGATAGAAAAATTGAAAAGACAATCGTACATATAACATTCATGAGCTGCTAAAACGGGTGTTGAAGGGTATACATCATCATCAAATGGCTGTACGACATAACACCCTGAATTTGGTGCAAGTAAGTACTTTGTTAAGGAAAAACAAGTGTAGTTTAGACCATGTTGTTAGTTTAGCAAGGTAATCTGTTTCGTCTAGGAAAGAAAACTATTGAAATAAAACTGAAACGATACACAAGGAAAGTAAAAAAGAAAGGTAAGTTGACAGTTGGCAATATTGGGATTATTATTGTTCCATCCGTGACTTGTCACAGTTGGCACTTTCTGCAATGCAGACAGGGCACAACGAGGCATGCAAAAATGTAGGTATAACTTGAGACGCTCATAAAACAGTTTGCGTGTGCGATGATGACAGAGTTTATGACTAATGAAGAACTGCTGTAAGTGACTCCCATTCCCATCTTCTGGTCAATTATGCATTTCACCTTCAAATCGAAAAGTCAGCAAAAATAAAAAAGTAAGAAAGTACTTGTGGACGAGACATGTCGGCTATAGACTGTCACCCACGATTCTTTCTGTTAAAAACGAGATAAGAAATACATGCGTACACACATTTGATGCAGAAAGTATGCATGGTAAAAATGCGTGTTTGTTACGATATTCCAAAACGGATAGTCATTTCTTTCGAAATAATAATAATTAAATCAGTTTACATATTTAAAGTAGAAAAAATTGCAGTAAAAGCAAGTCCAGACCTAAAAGTATGAATGAAAAGAAAGCACTCAATAAAAGTATATGTAATGAAATACTCAACATGATTACATCCATTTACATGAAAGTGTTGATTTCACTCATTTAGATACGATTGGTACTTCAAGTCGGATTCATTGAAAATATACTTTATCGGCTTCATTCACTTTTCACTCCTTGTCAGTGCAAATCACACACTTTAACCTTCGAAAGTTAGCTAATTGTGCGCCTAAAAGTCGAGTTATATGATTTGTTGCCGGGTTCAGAGCCAAAGAATATAGTAAATTCAAGCTAATACTGATATGTCATTTTACCTAAGACTTTTAAAAGCATGGCTATTTTAACCTGTCGCGTCACAGATACCTTTTGAAAGGGCTATTTTTAATTTTAAGGTAAATACGATGTGATGATTATGTAATTTATTCAATGAAATATTTTAAAATCTACAATCCACCTTGATGAGCGTCATTTTCTCGTTGAAACCTTTGAAAACTTGTAAGCATATACATATTATATGGACTTTTCGTATGTTAATAATAACCTTTTTCAAATCCAATATCATTCCAACATCAATAATTGTCCAATAAAGGATTATCCCTTTAAAACAGATTTCTCTACTTTAAAATCGTAAAACGGAATATTGGAATTGTTAGAATTATGAAAGGTTGCGTTCAAGACGAAAAGCGCTCATTAATGGCACTCATCCGCACGAACGAACGAATAAAAAATCTTTAGATCAATACCTACAAAGTATAGTTTACACTGCTTATAAATATTATGAGCATAAACATAAGTGCATATTGAGCATCGAGAAACAAAAGTATTATTCCATGAGAAGGAAAGAAAATTGTTTTAATACTCTAGCTACAGTTATGAAAAATAAATAGGATGTAAGTGGTTCCTAGAAAAAGTATCTAGAATATTTTCCGAATACAACAACCATCAAAGTTGAGTATACAACACACTAGAATAAACATATATATAGCTCTGCTACTTTTACTTCTACTACAAGCCACATTTGACATTATCTTATATCCCGTTGTAGTGATGACGAGGCCCAGACAGTCATACACTGAATGAGTTTATTGAGCCGTGCCGGGAGTACTTCTTTATGCAGAACATATTAAGCATGAATCTAATGTGTATGGAATGACTGGACTTGAATATTGTCATTTCAGGAGATAGTTGTTGAGCGTATTGATTTATGGGGGAAACGTTAGACTTACACCTTTTCTCAGACTTTCCTTCGCCCTTTCACTGTTCCCAGGATATATCGCGTAGAGATGAGGTAAGGTGAGGTAACAGTATATACCGGAATATATAGTGTTCAGCTTGCTTAAACCTCTTGTGATGACACAAAGCGATCATCACATCAGTATTGCAGTGAACTATACACATACATATGTATTATCATTAATAGTAAATAAAGGTCTTCTTTTTAGTGAAGCGGAGAGGAAGTTGGAAGTTCGATACCGTGCCGTATATGTACTTCTGCATACAATCAAAGTATATACATACTAACGTACAAAAGAAGCTATTGATGCAATAGCAATGAAATAAAATATATATTCGTTTAAATTTCCCATTTTCTGTTTTGCAATTTACAGGATATTACTTGGAAAACCCTGCTATTTGAGAATATCACGTTCCGGCTGGAATAGGTAAAAAGAGTTGGCAACGAGAGTGGACCTTTATACTTTCAAATCAACATAATGCCTTCCTAGATAATATGAATGTATATCATATGTACACATGTGCACCGGCAAACCACATTTAATGCTTCGTGTATTGGCTACGGCTACGTGAAATATGCTTATGCAAAGCGCTACAACCCTGCTTCTTACTGAAGATTAAATTTTCATGTATGTTTCTGGCTGGTTACGTGAAATTAAATTAATAGGCAAATTTTCGTCACCATTTGCGGATACTTTGTTGTACTCATATGACAAATCTGATTAATGGTACTTACAGGCATAGTGCACATAATGAAAGAGAACCAGTTTAGTCTAATATAATCGTCTTACCTCAATCAACAATAGAATTTCAATTTCAAACACTCTCATGTGGTTGGATCCTGTTGGCTACGTAAATAAGTTTAAGCTCTTGTTGAAAAATTGAAAACGTTGTATTAAAGAAACTCCATAAGGAAAGTCTAGTGACTTGCTGTTTGTAACTAAAAACAACTAAATCACTAGTCTTCCAGATAGAGAGTCTTTTCTTTTTTATTCTTCCTCCGGTCGCATCATCCGTTGAGGTTAGTGACGTTCATGGTGATGTTCCCTCTCCTTGAGGTTGATGATGACAGTCCAGCAACCGGGTCGTTCTTTAGTAACGAGTTGAATGCAATTGATACATATTTTGAACAACAACGTGTTGGAACCATAACTCTTTTCCCCTAAAATGAAGTAATAATGTGAAATTAAGTATACTGTTTAGTAACCGCAGTACATCGGGAAGAAATTTAGAATTTAAACAAACTATGGATAGAGCTTGGAAGTACCGGAGCCTACATCAACCTACGACTCACATTGACTGGCAATAGATATCTGATATTATTTGATCCAGAGCAGTAGAAATATTCACATACTCCTTGCGTGCATAAAGTGTCTCATGTCTTCAAAGAAACAAAGCACATAAGCGTGCGTACCATTTTGATGTGGAAATAAATGCTCAGCTTTGGCATTCCGTATTACGCACACAACTAATCTGCTTGATACCGTTATCAATCCAGCTCAAGATTCTTTCGTTTTTTTGTTGGCTTCTAGTCCATTTAGCTGTTGATGGAGAAACGGTAATCAAAAGAAATCTCATCTCTGGTCTATTCTTCACGGAAAGCACACACCACGACCACAACATGCCGTTTCTCATCTCTCAGAGTAATACAGCAGAAAAGCTAAGGAACGGATGCAATGTATTGCTCAACCTAATGGCAAAATAAAGCATGATATAACGAGAAAAGAAGTAGAAGCAAAAGCAACCGAGCAAAGATGTTTTTATATTTTGCTTTCACCTAAAAAAACTCTATATAACAAGATAACAAGATAGGGATAAGTTTCATGCTGTGCTGTACACAACCCATGATATGCAACAAAGTTAAAAAGGTCTGCTGATTGTGTTGTGAGTAGCCTAAAAGAAGAAATGAGGCAAAAAAAGTATATTCGATCGACGGTTGGATCAAGATCCTGTTTTGATTCTACTTTCTTCTTGTCTTCTTCTTTCTTGTTGAAAAACTTATGCACAACATAGCTTCGCAAGAAAAAAACTCAACCATCATAAAATCAGAATTTAAGTATCTTGCAACTGCCACCAACTCCACACCAAGCAACGGTGTGACGGTGTTGGGTTAACAAAGAAAAAGGAGCAAAATACTTTCTTTCTAAACTCCCTTTACACGTTTTTTCCTTCTCTTTTGCTTTCCTCCAACTGCCTAGAAATCACACTAACCAAAAAGAAGAGACGAAAGCGAGTGTTGTAGAAGATTCAATGCCAATGCCTTGCGTTCCAATGTTGCTACTATGAACTGAGATCACGACAAAGAAGAAAGGAAATGGTGAAAACGTACGACTTCTCTTGTATTTATACTTCTTTCATTACCCTTCGTTACTAAACACACGGGCGCCTCGCTTTCCCCTCCCTTTCTACAGGGTAGAGTACAGAGTGTGCAGAGCAGAGCTACCCATTAAAAAAACTTTAATTCCTCGATTCATCGGGGACTGTTGATACTTACATTAAAGATCTTCAAGCTCCTTCCTTCCTTCTCCGGCTCTCCAGCTTATGGTACAAAGCGCTCCTTTCTCTCAGCTAAATACTTTCTTGTACGGATGGATACGCACAACAAAACACTACCTATTTTCTCTCTGAGCAACAGGGAAATAACGTCGTTATCCTTTTCCGCTCTGAAATCTTTCCGCTACTCTAGTCTACCTGGATATGGAATGGAGCTGTCTCTTTTTTATGATATACAGGATATCTGCTACTTCCTTTTCTCCTACCTCAATCTAACACATTATTTCCCACGACCACATATCGGCTGAGTGAACTTTCGTGAACTGATCAGGACTGACTTGAAATTGGACCTATTTATAGGAGAAAAATCGGCTCTAAAGACAAATAACGCAACGTAACGCAACTAGTGTGTCTATGTGTGATGTGAACATGTACAAGTTAAAAGTGAACCGAAATGTCTTTACTTTGAAGAAACCGTGATGTGATGTTGCATATTGCATACGATATACAAGAGAAACTGTTGCTTTATCCTTGATTTAACTTCAAGCTTTGAATACCACTGGTTCATAAGGTGAGGTGATGTATCGTGTATCTCACGTAATACGACCTGTGGCATTTGCTTCCCAATAAAACATGTACGTGTAATATCTCCTCAGGTACTGTCCATAATATGTACATATACACACGATCAACATCAACTATTACTTATGATACAGTAAAACTACGGGTTTTCACTCTACATAATAAAAAAATTGTATATTGGGAGACAATCTGGTCGTTTCTGTCATTCCATGTCATGATCCTACTTTTTCATATACTTTGTCTTATGCTCCCCTTGTTCGGGCTCCTTGAACGGGCTTTCCGTGTTCTCCTCAATAATACAAATACTAAGCTGCTGTGCATATATACACTGAACTATGTATGTTATACAAAAAAATACCATAACTTTCTATCAATTTTTTTCTTTTGGAGATTGCCTATATGTTCACTGCTCACTTTCTATTACACTTTTCACTTGTTTTATGCAACAACTAACTCACACCGTGTAATGTAAGTACACACTCAACTCACGAAAGGGGAGACAAGGAGAAAATGCTGGCCAATGTCTACCAACAACTTGTGATGATGATGATGATTATCTCCTGGGACAATTTTTTAAGAGTTCGTGTCTACTCTGGGTTTGTTATTGATATTTGAAGGGAGCAAATAAGAAACTGTTTTTCAATTTCTAGGGGTGGCAGATAAGAAGTAGGAGGTTGGTCATTTGGAAAAATCCATACACTTTCAACTATTGAATACATATGCCACAAATACCCGGCTAAAACCCTCACATGCTTATAAAAACTCAACGCATAATATCATGTTCAAAAAAGTTTGTAACTAAATGTTCACTATTTAATTTTTCCTCTTGGTTCGTTCAAGCAACATTATACAAATGTAGCACATCCTTCAGCTAAATACCTTGTATTTAATAACACATTTTACTTTCTCTTTACTCTTGTAAAGCGTCAACTTTTCTTGTTGTCGATAAGGAAGTTGAGACACAACTTATGAAGAAAATGAACATGTTGCATTGGGAAAATACACCCAAACATATAATTAATACCAACACTTTCGTCAACTACCACACACTACATTCACCACAATATTATTATACAAGAGGACCAACAACTAGAGAAAAAGTGCATGTGTGATTGGAACAAGTTGACAATATATTTATAAACCAAGAAGATATAGTAAAAGGGTTGACGATAAAAAAGCTTTCGCTCTCAACTTTCCTATTCACTTATTCCCCATCTTTCTTCATCATCATCGCCATCACCATCATTTTCATGATGATGAGAGGTGAACATCAAACATAATGATATTCTTTCCATGTTGCTTCCAATTATGACAATGAGTGTGCCATGCCATGCCGGATAAAGGGGGAAAGTGGACAAACAAAAAATGCAAGAATGTAATAATAGTAAGTGTCCGCTAGTAGTTCGATGCTCTCCTTTCACATACCTAACATTACGTTATATCTACCTTTTTTGTGTGTCCCCGTGAGTATAAAAACGACATTTGACAGGAGAAGTGCACCTTTGCACACACACGTACTTACGAAAAGCCAAAGCCTACTTAAAGCACCACCACCACCATCACCATTATACATTCTTAGGTTGATGTTTGAGTCGACGATTGGGTGCTCACTACCATATTGGTGGTGTTAGCACTGAAGATGTTATCCAGTTGTCTGCTTGATGTCTACTTGTCACCCATCCACCAACAAAAGGGGTTTCTCTTCCTAGTACTCCTCTTTCTCATGCAATGGGCTCGCTCTTGTACACACATATTCATTCAATAATCCAAACAATCCCAAGCGTGCTTTTACATTCACATGCATAGCCAGTTTTAACCTAAACCGTACACTTTGGCTGCCACAGAAAAACAACAAAAAGAGCCAAGTCATGGGGAAAACTCATGCACACAAAAAACCTTTCTCCCTAAAACATCTTTGAGTAGGCTCGTGCAGCACGAGAGATAATAAGTACAGACTGGCGCCGTGGTGAAAACCCTGTGCTTTTTAGTGGATTTTTATTACCCGGTTTTTGGTTGCTTAAAAATGTACATCAGAATGCATTGTGTAATCGTATAATATGTATTGTATATTGTATACATGCCTTTTACTTTTTCATGTCGGCAATATATGTAGGTATTCTAAAAATGGCTTGTTGAAGCATGACCTACATGCTTGCACTATTGGTTTATAGAAACTTTAAGAACAAATATTGCCACATGCAATATACATCCATTCTTTGCATTTTAAGAAGGGAAAGTTATATTATACTTTCACTTGTTCGTCTGTCGGACTGTTAACTGATGGTCGAAAATCAGGAGAAAATTGTACGCTGCAAAAAGGTTATAATCTAATGGTTTAGATAGTCCATGTCATGTTATAATTTCTTTGAATTGCTTCAACATTGCATTTTTCAAATTTTTACTGTGCAAAGAATATCTGTTCAATGCTACTTTGTCACTAACTACACCGTATGGACAACGAGCTGTGTGACATCAAAATGTTCATATAAGCTATTCCACACAGCTTTTGTGCTTTCACCTTTATTTAATACTACTGGAAAAACCATACTACGAGTGAGAAAATTCAGGCTTTCCCGTTCCCAATGTCATAATATGATGATGATGATGATGAGAAGGATAATGCATGTGCTCTTACGTTTCATGTTCGATACCATAATAACTAAAATTTTGTGAAGAGAACTTATAGAGTAGCTTCCTTTATATTGACGGGTTTAAATATGTAGTTACCTGCATTGGAAAACACATAGTACATAGCCTCGGTCGGCTACCATCATCTAGCGTATCAATGACAAATGGGAACTAGCTGATGTTGATAGCGCTTTTTCCAATACTGGGCATGATAACTAAGTAGAAGTACTAAAGCACATGATCTAAAACACTGTAGTTATTTCAGATAATGGATTCTGATCCAATGATGACGATGAGGATGAAAAATGATACAATACTAAGTAATCAAATAGGCCTACCTAAGTACGTATCTTTTCCTCGTTAACAGTCGTACATGCATTACATTATATTCCAGCTAATAATCAACATCATATCATTATCATCATCATGGAACTTCCATAATCCATACTAAAGCCCATCCATATTCTAAATTTCAACATGAAACAAGCCGGCAACGACATATATAAAATGGTCTACCCGTCTGCTAATCGTAAGCAGCCAGGTATGCCGCTGCAAGCAATAGCAACTCACTTTACTGAACAAGCAATTTCCTTCCTACCTCGTCCCTGATATGAAAATAATTGTATTTCGTTTGTGTTATGTTGTTCTGCGTATGCAACACGGGAATATAGTTTTTAGAGAAAACAAAACGAGAATAGCAAACGCTTGTAGGTATGTATGATATGATGTAAGCAGCTTTAATCATTGGAAATACCCTGAATTGAATTGTTTGCCTACATTTATACATGTGTACAAAACTTAATACACATGGCTAAGAACATGGATAATAATGCCAAGTGAGTTCATGAACAAGAGCCTGTCAAAGAAAAGCGCTGAACGTTTCCTACATTGTAACCCTGCTCAGTATCTTTTCCCTGCTAACCTACACAAGTTTGCATATTTGAAACTGGAATTCAGGTTTAAGTTTTTCACTTTGATCATGATATGTTTCCTAGCTTTTCATTAGAGTTTTAGCCGGCTGTTATACGTGACTACCTGGAAAATGGTTAGAAATAATTCACATAGGGTTGGACCGTTGCTAGAGAGCGTCGATGCAAACATTCCATCTTGCGTGCGACCAAAAAGAACAAGTATTGGTTTATAAGTATCGAGATATAAGTATACTCTCCATGTCTACATACACAGTAGTAAGTCCGTTTTGAAAACATCTCTACTCCTTTTTCTCCCCTTACCAATATTTGGGGTGTAGTATTACGCTGAGTTATAGGCATGTACTTTTCGTTAAACGAACTTCCAATATGTACATTATTAAACAGGATCATTATAATAATATTTCGTGGAAACTGTAGCATGCACCCTTTAACGCCTTCATTCGATGCTGCATGTGACCAACCACAGTGATGTTAAATATTATGAATTTTAAGCATTTCTTCTTATTTCAGCCTCATCACTCCACAGTATTTTGTGACAAAATGTATTAAATTTCCCATTATTATACCTGAGCTTCACCACCTCGATACTGAAAATAGTTGGGAATATACAGCAACCTAACCTGGTGCTCAAGTTGAATTTTACTAGTTAAAATATACGCAAATACTTTGAAAATCATCGTATAAGAAAATGCATCGTTTCCATATATATTGACTATGCGATAGTTGAATACTTTTAATAAAGCTTTTCAAAAAAGGTTTGCTTGTAGCGCTAGGACCAGGTCAGTCAAGAATTGAATTACAAGAAAGTTGTTGGTGAGGCTAACGTTGAAATGAAAACTGATGCAATCTGAATTTAAAACAAAAATACACTACACTCAACTTGGTAATGTATTGATGATTTGAGCTTACGCTGTTTAAATATTAACAGATGAAGGCAGACATACAATAAGAAATTAAAGAAATGAATATAGACAGTTGGTCAGATGCAACCAAAGAAAGAGACGAGTGGATCATAAATGCTTATTCTACACGGAGTAAGTATTCTAATATCATCAGTCTTCTATACAATAAAACCAAGTCAGTATATTCATGCATATAAGTAGTCGGCAGCTTTGTACTTTCTCCACCATGTAATGTAATATACGACGATTTGTATGATGTTGAGTTTGGAATCGCTACTAAATGAAGGCAAAGTCGGAACACAGAAAGTAGGCAGTATTAGCGTTCGAAACAGTGCATACTATAATATGCAGCCTAATATTTCTGTCATAGAAAGACCCACGTATTTTATGGAGAACAAGGATATTCCTTAGTTGACTGCTAAATAGAATGTTAGTGATGGGATACCATAGGCTGGAATCGAAAGGAAAATATAGTACGAATGAACTATAGATATCGTTTGAAACATAAGTGGGGGTTGGATAAATGGAACCTTTCTCCGTTTGGTAAGCTGTCACGTAGAAAAGTAGCAGAAGGTAACCACTCGAAGACAGGAAGAGGGCCAACAGGTTCATGGGTGAATTATTAATCAACATCTTGTACATTACATACATGGAATACATGCAAGAGCTCGGCTTGAACTCCGTTTCGGGGCCGATTAGAATGCCTCAAAAAAAATGTCGTGTCAAATTGAACGTATTCATTTGTGTTTCTGAGAAAATTAACGAGAACTTAAAATAAAATTTTAAACCTGTCAAGTAAAGTACTACTAACTCACGGGATCCTCATACTCTACTATTGCACGCAAGCTCTGGTAATCAGAGCCTGTGAGAACGTTGAGCATTCCAAATCTCCATTCATGCTTTACTAACGTAAGTTGCATCAGCTTGATTGTGACTGATAATGTATGCTACCCTATCTATCGAAAGTGTTTATAATATATAATATAATATAAAAGGGAAGATTTCTATGCAGTATATTTCTATATGCGAGACTATTAGACATGCCATTCTTATATTCGATAGAATACAATATAGTAGTTCGAATACAGTGAAAGTTTGCATATTTTTCCATTCCATCCAGTATAACACATCTTTACACTGTCTTTTAAAACTACGCAAAGCACCAACGGACACTGGTTGAAAATTGCAAAGTCCAGTTTTGATTTCAAACTATGCCTACAGTTGTTGTAACTCATCTGTAAATAGGATGACGACACTGGGAACGGAACGAACTAGGATATTTTGTTTTCTAGAGAACGATTAATGTAACCATACGTGAACACCAAGCGTACTCCCCAATTTGATTGTAATAAATCCGATATTTGCCGTTTCTATTTCATTCATGCACTCCTTTTTCATGTTTTCGTCTCGATAAACTACATTCAGTTGTTAGTTATGTATTTATATGCTGTTTCTAAAATCTGATTTGAGTTTTGCATTAATAATTACCAGGACCATATAGACAGTCATTTGAACTTACAAGCTTACAACACAGTTTGTGATATGCTACGTACGTATATGCGCCTGCAACCAATCTATTGCTTGTAATTTCTCCAAAACTTGCTATTATGCTTAGCAAAATAAAAACTAGTGTAAGTTAGCAAGCAAAGTATTTATTATAAAAATATTTGCAATAGTAGCAATGATTGCCAAAGTTTGAGTTGTAATAACTGAAAACTGAAAATTTATATGGCATAAGCATTAATAGGACAAAGGACACCCACGCTCTACATGCCAAAGCTGCTGGTGTGGTCATTGGTCATTTAACAAACGACTCATAAATGAGGTTTCATTATCCTATGCAGGAGGATATTCAACTCAACTAATTAAAACGATATAGAAGTATTTGTAGTGGCAGTAGTATTTATGGATTAAACATTGAAACCCGATCAAACATTCGTTGGAACTGGGAAATGTATACAAGAAACTAATATTTATAAGTATGAATCGAAAAACTGCCCTAATTTCCAACAAGCATGCATTACATAATATGTATCTTAATTAATTTCGGCTGTACGTATTTGTGTGAACATGTACAAACAAGGTTTATGAATTTCATAACGCACGTTAGGACTCCTGCAGTGACGATTACTCTCAGACTTTACGTGTTGCGAATATGCTTGTCTACAGTCTACGTCCCCTCCCACAAACCAACTGTAAATTTGTACTTTCTCTGCTCAACAAAGCAACTTTTTACTTTCATGTTTGATTAACACGGTCTTCAAAATGGAGATGACCAAAATTTGTCATCCCACCAAACAAGCTATTTATTTTAATGAACCACTCCTCTTTCTTTCTCAAGTAAGCAATTACTCTTGTAGCTCATTTTCAATTACATCATGGATGACACGTAAGCTCTCTCTTAACGTAGACATTGAAACGATTCGTCCCCCTTCCCACCGAGTAGCTTCAATTATTCACGGGAAGTAAAAGCTAAGCATGAAAACTAAACGTCGAAGTGCCAACATTAATTCTAAAACCGTTATTTAATGCCAGTCCAGCATAATATTCAGAAACTATTCATACAACATGACACAATATAATGTAGATGGATATATTGTCAATTGTCTTTCTCTACGCAAACGCAATATCAATTTGCGTTATTCATTAATGTCGATACTACGATATTACAAATCAAATTGACAAATGTTGTCTGTCTGCAGTTTTGCCAACATATTTAGCCAAAAAATGATAGCAATTCTACTTCTACCTTTTCGCTTATGTAATAGTAGTAGTTATCGCTAGCTGAAAAGAAACCATCAAATATAATACACATATAAATGTATATATAGAAATCCATTTGCCTATGTTTCATTATAGGAATACGAGAATAGAGTGTTTTGTTTTCGTTAGTTTCTCTACGAGTAATTTTCTAATGGTTGGGATTTGCCTCAACTTCTTCCATATTTTATCAAACATAATTCAAGTCTATTTAAATTTCTATACGAAAATATATATATATTTTGGGTAGACTAAGAAAAACTTACAAGCAATTTAGCAATTAATAAGATCCGTGCAAATGCGCCGGTACGATTCAGTAAGTAATCAAAATCATTGCATAAATACAGTGTAGAAATAAGGGTGCTTCAATTTTATTTAAAGTACAAAAACTAGACAATCACATAAAAAATTAAAAAATAGCAGATAATATCAAATTATACAATAGTTTCAGTATACAAAACAAAGTCTATGATACTCAAATAGAAACTACTAGAAATATTTTTAAGTTGAGTTTGAGAAACAGAATTAGCCTGCGCAATTGATTATACTACTATCAACTATATCACCTTTCTTTTTCTCCTTCAAAATCACAGAATGGTCATAAAAATCTCTGATAATATATGATAAAATTGTCTTGTTCAAAAATTCAAACAAAAAATAAGCTCGAAACTTTGTGCCGCTAAGATATAAAGGATACCAAACCTCGTCATCAGGCCACATTTGGGAGTGAGGAACATTATCTCTGGGAAACCATTTAGGGCTCATCTCTTCACTTTCTTCGACCACCCCAGAGAGCTTTGAGCACCTGAACACATGCACTTCCAATATCACAGGATCGCCAACAAATTCAAAGTGAATGACTGCAAATTTTTCCATGTCTGTTGGAAGCACAGTTAATCCACATTCTTCTTTCACTTCCCTGAAAAAACACAAAGATTAAAAAAATTATAAATCACGTACTTTGGCCGCCCCATCAATCAAAAAATTTGCGACATACCTCACAGCTGCATCCACAATATCTTCTCCAGGATCAACCTTGCCTCCAAACCCGTTCCACAATCCTTCTCCTAATCCACGTTTCTTTAACCCAAGTAGTATTTCATCATCCTTATTCAGTAAGGCCAAAGTAAACACTTTTGTTTTGGCGTTTACCGGAATATCAATGCACTGGCCAGCAGTCATTTTCAGAACACCGGTTAAATTTTCACTTGGAAGAAATTGTCGTATCCTGTATATGTATATGGTTTACGAAAAGCTCTCTCTTCCCCACCCAAAAACTTTTGCAGCCTTAAGAATTCGCCAGCGATCAACTATCTGAAAAACAACGTAAAATTAATGTTGTGACTAGCTTCAATTTTATAACCCTATGAATCTTTGAGTATATTAGCTTCGCTTTGATCAAATCAATCAAAAAATAAAATGTATCCAACACAAAATTTACATTTTTTCTTCATTTAGTGAAAACATTCCACATTCCAATGATCAAGAAAAATATTTTAAAGCAACCTATCTAACTGGACTTGACATATATTAGAAATCTTATTTACAAGTTGATTCAATAGGTATAGTACTAATGAATGAATTTTTTATACCGTATTGGATTTTCTACTCACAACAAGCACAAGAAGTCACAATACATTCCATAAATTCAGGTACCTTGTAAATGAAACTAGAAAGCTGTACACGATATCGTTTTTGAATAAGTTGCATACTTACACCTCACATATAACGAATACTTGAAAAAAGTAAGTGGTTTATGAAGAAAAGCTTACAAGCACTGCCACTGTCTGTCTGCACTGTCCATTCCTTTCCTTTTGCTTACTTCACCCTCCCAGAAAATATTTCCATTCACTTTCTCGCTCCTGAAGTATGTGCATATACATGGGATGCATGCATATGCATTTTTTTGTGTAATCTTTTTTTATTGTTACCCGTATACAATTACTCGTCGGTATTACAGAAAACATGCAATGCACCTAGACCGAGAATGGAATGGTTTCAAAAAAAGGAAATAATCGTAAAACGTAATAAACCCCACAGATATTCCTCAAGACTAAACGCAAGAATATTTTCAGTTTCCTGAGAACACCCATCCCAGACAAAGGGAGATAGTTGAACCGTATCATATTTATAATATTGGATTGGGGTGGCCTATAGTAGCCCTACCTTAGTGACAAAAAATATCCAGCTTCTTTCTCAGCTCTATGAATTTACTCGGTGCATATTACAAAGCAACCAAGGGGTGGTGTATCAAATGAAACAGGGAATGCAAAGCCATGCAATTCAACTTTTTGTAGTCTTGTCATAGGCATTAGAGATGGGGAGGAATAAGTACAAGCCAATATTTCAAGCCGTAGTCAGTTCCTCTCCGGCAACACCAACAGCATCAAGCCAGCCCATAACCGTAGACCAACCAAAAGGAGATGGAACAAGTGTGTAGTGCAAGGATGGAGTGCGAAAAAGAGCATGAGAATGGGATGGAATGAGAAAAGGAAGAAGAGAAAGGAAAAAGTGGAAGGGGAGAGTCTGCTTGCCTCTGGAGCTGTGGAGTGGAGTCTCACTGCTTCATTTATTGATTATTCCATTTCACATGCTACATGGACTATCATCATCATCATCCTTTGGTGTATTGTGGAACACAATTCAGCACTAAAACACGATTCTTCTTGAACCACCACCACCAACAACCGACCCAACCAAACCAAGCAACATTCCAAAATACGTGAGGAAAAAGAGGGATGTTTGTTAAGGGTATGCTAAGCTGATGCCAGGCTAAGAATATAATATACGTATTGTGTATATTATCCAATGACTGAAATGCACACAAAACTAACCATGAAAATGAGCCTGAGAGGAAGCCATGCAATGTCTCACACCAGCATAGCGGTCTCCCTTCCTGGAGTTTTTGGATGCATGCATGATGTTATGCAGGCAGTTATAACTTTATACAAACATAAGGCTCTTTTATGGGTGTCGGTTCTTGTAACTTTGGGAAAAGCATATTATACCGAAATGAGAAATCCATCCGGATTCCAGTTGTACTTATTTGTATCGCGTTACACAAAGTTAACAAATAATCCTTTATTCCACATTGCATATTTATGGGTATGCCTCACGTGCGTGAATGAACTAAAGTATGCGTGTATATCGGATACTGGATATTGTAAGGCATATTATGAGCAATACTAATACCATATCTGGAATACAACATACCATACACCATTAATACCGATATCCAAGTTCAGTTTCATGAACTCAACAACACGCCACATAATCACATCACATGAATACTTTAAAAATCACATCCGATACCCTCTATGAATTGCAAATACACGTAGACCAATGACCAAGCCTACGTAAAAGCTATTTCTCTTGCGTGCTTTCCTCTTCGTCTCAATAAAGACAAAACTAAAACGGAATTTCCGATCCGGACTAGGTTTTTTAGTAAGTGATATGTTGTATGTTTGTGGTATGGTATGACTTACGACTTATGACTAATCAATTCAATTAGGAATGAACCAACTCAACTAAAACTATCATGCCGATTTTGATTGAAACTTTGATTACCCTGCTCCCTATGACCTACCATACCACTGAAGTCTGAGGGTGATATTACACGTAGAACAAAGCTCAAAATCATAAAAAATTAAACATTTCATTTCACAACCTGGGTGCTCTTTGCTCCTTCTTTTCCTACATGTCATAGCTAATCACATTTTTATATGTCACAGGTTGTTAGGCGTCTCAAATATATTTACTTTCACCGAACTCTAATGACAATATACAAATTACATCTGCCCATTAATTAACTATTAACTATTAATTAAAAATAAGACTAAAGATACAATGATACAAGAAGACTTCATGGTTTCGCATCGCCCCATAATGACCAATTGCTTTTTACTTAAAATTTACAATCTTACCGACTAAATACGTTGATTTTGTGTTTGTTGGTAATAATTTGACGGATACGCAGATAGAAACTAAATTAATTAAAACCACTTCAATACTGATTGAAATTGCAGCTACTGGTACTAACGTGGCACTTTCACTGGCTTGGAAAGTAAATATATCACACACAAATTAAAAACAAAAGAAAAACTTTCTCCTCAAGACAAGAATCGAGACCAATTAACACAAAAGTGAATGCATTGTATTGTGTTGACGGACAAAAGAAAGCAGAAACATGAATCCATCCAGCATACATTGCATTGTACCGGGTAAGCAGTCAACCAGCCTGATTCAATTTTCATTCACTCTCACATCTTCAGACGCCCCATCAAGTCTGAAGGAAAGTTAAAAGCACTCTTAAAACATTCTGCTAAGCAATTTTTAGACAAAAGGTGCATGAACACTACATGTGCACCTGGAAAACGTGATAAAGCGACAGGAATTCTGTTCTTGATTTGATCCAATTCAGCAATTTCATCAGTTAATTCAACTGTTGTATCGTATTTGTAATCTATCTGGTAATTAGTTTTCATCGCTACCTGATTGTGACACTTGTCATTTTTTCATCCATGCGATTACTACGTCGGAAACATTGATTGTCAACCAGCAACCTTGATCGATTTCAAAACTGATCTGGGTCACGGAGACTCACTCAAAAGGCCATCAGTCAGGATGGATGTAAAATCCGAGCAGGAGAGGATGGATATTGGGGAAATTGTAGAAAATGTTGATGTCAAATCCACCGTAAATGAATCTCAAGAAAACGCAAAGGTTGAGGATAGTTCAGGAAGCACTGCTGGAGCTAGTGCTGCAACTGCCACCTCTTCAGAGGTACGGATGGAAGATGAAGGGGATCATAATGGACCTATTGTCCTTATTATGGTGGGGATGGCAGCGTCAGGGAAAACTAGCTTAACTCAAAGAATCACTTCCGAACTAATGAGAAGGGGTACTCCGCCTTACATCATAAATCTGGATCCGGCATGTCTTGATCCACCTTATCCAGTAAATATTGACATACGAGATGTTGTCAAGTACAAGAAAGTCATGGAGGTGTATAATTTGGGTCCAAATGGAGCCATTGTTACATCCCTGAATTTGTTTGCAACAAAGTTTGATGAGGTAGGTCTGCAATAAGCATTTTAGGTTGAAGATTATGAAAATGAATGACAGTAATGTTTTATGAGGAACTTGTTTATTATAGGTCATAAATATTGTCAAGCAGAAGAGGAAGACTCATCAATACGTTTTAATAGATACTCCAGGTCAGATTGAAGTTTTCATGTGGAGTGCGTCTGGAAGTATTATCACGGAATCACTTGCAGCTTTGTTCCCCACCGTAATGATTTACGTTACCGATCTGATAAGCAATGTGAACCCAATTACATTCATCTCTAATATGACTTACGCGTGCTCGATGCTGTACAAATCAAAATTGCCTTTAGTTGTAACTTTAAATAAGGTATTTACTTACGGAATCATGCACATACTAAATTACTTTAATTTGTAAATGGAAAATATTTGTAGATAAATACCTAAACCATGTGAATTTTTAGTGTGATGCAATAGATCCAACGTTTGCAAAGGAGTGGATCACTGATTTTGACGCTTTTGATTCGGCTCTACAATCTCGTGAAGAGTATACGTCAAACCTTGCCTCTTCTTTAGCTCTTGGTCTCGAAGAATTTTACAATAAAATCGAACACGTTGTTGTGTCAGCGTACGATGGGTTTGGAATGGATGACTTTTTCAATGCAGTTCAAAAATCCGTCAAGGAGTATGAAACGTATGTAATAATTCTATTAGTTATTAATACATTCTAACGCAGTCGATTTAAAGTTGTATAAAGGTCAATTTATATTACAGAGTATTCAAACCGATGTACGAAAAACTGATGCAGGAGAGACAAGAAAAGACACTGAAAAAGCAAAAACAACAGGTAGGTAAACTCAAGAAGGATCTTCGATCTGACGGAGATGCAGACTCGTGTTTTGTACTGCCTGGCAGAGATGCTGGAACTGGAATGACTCTGAGATTAGATAATGAAGATGATTCTAGTACTGATGATGAAGATGCAAATGTGAAAGGTACGGCTTCTTTTAAAATTTGATCAATTATTAAACATAAAATTGCAAGTTCACATTTATGTGGAAAATAATTTCAGAGGAAAATGAGGAAGAATCTTTCAGTCAAGTACTTAATAAGGAAGCCAATCGTCGCAGTGAAAAATACAGTGATGATCAGGGTCAAGGCTCATCGGGGGCACCCTCTTCTAAAACGTAGGACTGATTGATATTGATTTCATCTAGCCCATTAACATCGTGATAAAATAATTAAAGTTTTATACATAGAAAAGTTCAATATTGATTGCTTTATTACAAAAATGTATTTAAACTTCAGATACTCTATTATTAAGATAAGAAAATTAAACTGATAAATAATTACAAGTAAATTAAGACGCAAATCTGTACACCTAATTTATTATGTTGGAGGTCCACCGTGACTGCTAGACATTCCAGTTGAAGTCGGCGTAGATGGTAAAGGGGAAGGCCCTGCACTTACTGGTGCTTTTTGCTGAACTGCAGTTAGTTGTCTTTGCTAAAGTACAAACATAACCATCATTTAATTAGACATAAAAAACAACACAACATCTAATCGGGATCATCTTACTGTCGCTGCGATCATTTGATTCTTATTCCTTTCCAACTCCAGAACCTTGGACCTCGCATGCTCGGATCTATGCCAAGCCATTTGTAGAACCTTCTGGGAAGCATAACTGGAACCTTCATGAGCTTGACCTGAAAAGATTTGTCAAAATGTTATGTAGAATTGGAAAATGGGAATATATGAGCTTGATAAAAGCAGTACATACCTGTAGATACTTGAGTCAAATAGTTAATATGCTTTGTCATCTCAACTTCAACATTATTCAACGTTTTCAGGAAATTGTTTGTGTGAGTGTCCACCGCTTTTGCACTTGGCTTCTCTTTCCCAAGTTCACCTAAAACTTGACCTAAAGATAAGACATACACAGCGTTATTATCCGTGCTTTTGGATATCTCATATCATCTTATCTAAACACTTTACCTGCGCCTTGAAGACAACTCAAAATATCCTTTTCAACTTGATCCAGAGCTGTCAATCTATCCATGGGGTTCGACATTATTGCTCAACTTTGAGATTCTTGTACTTTTAAATAGTTCCGATTATACTGAACTTCAACAAGTAGTTTCACTACACTCGTGACTTTATAATCAATCATTAAAAACCTCAATGTTGTTGTTTGACAAGGAGAACTGTAGCAAAAGTGTCTTCAGCACTCAAAGGATCTTACATGGAGGAAGCATTACCGCTAGACGTGCTTTCACTATGGATATCGGATAAGGTATGTTTATACGTTCACAATACACAACATCAGATCAGATACACATGAAATGCAGATGCACAATTCGTCCAGTGTTTGTTGACATGTGCTGATATTTATACACAAAGTTCAGTATCTGTACAAATCCCAAAGTTGTTGGTGAATTTGCTATTTGCTGTTTGTTAATTTTGATATAGGACTTATCGATACTCATTCACTAATCATGGACTTTGACTTCGCCGAGCATCAAGATAACCTGGTCCGGAAACTGTACACAAATGTTCAGAACACGGCTGAAATTCGGAAAGTGATACTTGCTGCGAAGTTGCCCTTCACATTGATTAATCCGGAGCTGGTAAGGTTTTGTTTTGAGATTGGCAAACGTTTGTTGCTGGGTTCAGTAAAATTAAATGTCAAACTTGATTTCCCAAAGGTACTGGACCCTTTCCAGCTATCCGTGGCGATGACCAAAGCTTTGTATAATATGAAGGAAGGGACAATGATGACCAGAAGTTTTCAGACTGAAATATTGTACTGTTTAAGTCCTAATAAGAATGTACGTGAAGCTGTGAAGCATATATTTTGTAATTGTTAAAATATGTACCAGTTTCGTATGAGTATGCTGTTAAGTTGTGAGTTTGCGGCTAAGATTAATAATAATAATTATTGTCTTCCTTTTTTATAGATAACAGAAGCTTTATCGAGTTTTGGTAGCAAGGAGGATGACTCAAGTTTCATATTAATTGGAGAAAAACAAGCATTTGTTCAGCTTGAGCATCAAATAATAGGAGAAGAAGTTCCATTATCGGAGGTATCTCAGTTTTCAAAAGAGGACACAATTAAGGAACTGTATCAAATCCCGAACGACGAATTGCAGAACTCGACGCTATTGAAGTCTGTTGTCAGTCGCATCTCTAGTAAAGAAATTGCGACGGGCTAATTTACACTAAATTTTAATTGTATGTAACTTTAATCCTCACGTTTGCTCCTTAAAAATTCAAGTATAAATGGGTGTTCAAGTATAAATGGGTGTT
>JAQGAP010000232.1:0-48587 GCA_034697805.1 Orchesella bifasciata
TACCGGCAATGCTCTTTCGCATTTGTATGTAGCACTTTATTTATGCTTATTCAGCTTAGAAAATTTTAATAGGAAGGTCCATACTTTAAACTGGTGTTGTAATAATTTAAATAATCTTTACAAACATTATATATATGTAACCCACTTTCACCAGCATTCCGGAACACGTTGAAGCAGTCATGGGCGTACACTTGGTGTCCAGGTGGACACGGACACTGGACACCCAGCAATTTCTGGACACCGGGCACACGGACACTGGACACCCAAAAAATTTTGGACACCGGACACTGGACACCCAAAATTTTTCGGACACCCGGACACGGAGTGCCCAGTGTCCGGTTGTACCAGAATTGGCCACTGGACACCGAGTGTCCGCCCATGACTGCGTTGAAGCGGCTTGTAGATCTTCTTGCAGTGCGATTCACTCTTTTTAAACCGTCTGTTGATTTCGTTTGTGTTCAAAAACAATGTTTTAATTGCATGGGAATAGAGCATCATTGTAAAATCTAATGTCATTGAGAAACTGACAAACTCCTCTTTTTTCAGTTAATCCAACCAATACAAGCAGCATTTTCGTGCATGAATAAAAGTGTTTTGGAGGTAGCATGACATAAAAGCTATCTTACATTTGCAATAAATCACCAGTTAAATGGAAAAGGAAGAAAGTGGTCAATTTTTAGGAACATTTCTAACAATACCACTACTAATTCTAAGGGTTTATATATCCTTGTCTTGTATTTCATATGTTTCATATCATTTCAAGTTATGCATATCATCATCACAGTTTCTGGGATATTCTTAGTGAATAGAAATCAAGCAACTAGCGCTTCTTTGCTTTTTTCGCTGTTTTGCTGACTGCCAACACTGGTTATCAATTTATACGAACAATGGTTTAAATATTGATAACTAGCGATTTGCTAATAAAATCGTATTAAAATTGGATGATGATTGAATAAAAAAGTTGAAGGCTTACGAAATGGGCATTGAGAATTTATATAAAAAGGAAAAATTTATTTTTATATACAAATAGGCAAAAACAAATATTTTGATCCCTTTCTGACCCTTTCTTCTTACATAAAGGTAAACCTGCAATATTTGGGTACCATTTTAACCCTGTTACCTCATAAAAGGGTAAAAATCCTATAATATGAACCGTTTTCAACCCCTTAATCTCATATAAAGTTAGCAATCCCACACTCACGTCACCCTTCAACCCTTTTTTGCCGAAAAGATGACAATTATAAAGGTTTGCGAGCCAGGTCGTACATCGTAGACTAAACTAAAATATAAAAATTGCTACTAGTGCAAAGATTATCGGAAATAATGCAGACATTGGAAGTCCCATTCTCATCATTTAACTATGTTATATTTTCCATCAAAACTACATCTTAGTTGCATTTCTTTAATTTTGCAAGGGAATCGTTAATGTACAAAATTATATTAATAAATCTCCTCTCTATTATGACTGCCGTTTACTGTTTATCATGTAAACGAAATAAACATACATGAAAGAAACCGTTTATTGTTTAGTGATTTTGTTAATCGTACAGTTAGGTTGTAATTTGGCTTCTCATCTGTGAGGAATTGTTAAAAACGTTAAAATTTTCTTTGTTGTAGCTTTAGCTGCTGTTAACGTGATCGTGAGTAAAACAATGATAGACTAATTTGATTTGAGGGAAGGATGAATACGAGACTGTTTTGACGCAAATTAATAAATACCACCCATACACAGTTGACTACTTTTTCTCACAACGCCCCACAATAATCAAAGCATGATATATTTGTTTTACTGACATGAGTCTTTTTGTTTATGAAGCATGCATAAGCTTTTATAAAATAGATGTAAGGAAAACCCTCTTTCTGTGATTTTAGTATTGAAACTCAAAGCAAAAAAGAATGAATGCAAATCAGCAATTATTGAATGAATAGCAAACTCTTTGTCGTGGGTTTACAAGTCTAAAATTAGTATCAACGAATAGCTTCACTCAACATGCGGTCGGGTCAATGTTTCTGAATTTCACGCACATTTTAGTTCAGTACTTTTTAATGAACGGTTCTTTCATAGTTCGTTTTTATTTTTACGTAAAAAAGTTATATTCAACAAGGGTTACATTAAATTTGAAATCATTAAATAATCCGTCGACACACCAAACTATTGATGGCCATAAACATAGCTCAGTCCAAAGTTCGTTGGGCTCCTGCTGAAAGCCATTTTTAACCGGAAGATGAACCTTAAAGATTGGATGGACAACGAGCTACTTATACTTTTTTGGGTTTGACTGGCACCCGACTGCTTTTTTACATTTACGACATACATCAAATCATTCCAGTTAACAAAGAGCGATTGAAATTTCTTGGTATAAAAAGGCAGCTCGTCATAACAACAGCTATCATTCAGCTCAATCATCTCTTAGAGTCGAGATAGCTTCATTGTCTTCGCAGTCTACTCCATTTTGCAGTCCCGGTTTACTCTCGTAGTTAGAAAGCCCACCGTAATCTTCATTATGAAGTCCTTGAAATTGAAATCCCGTTGTCACAAATAAATATCCAAACAGAGGTGGTATTAAATGGGTTCAGTTTATTTAAACGCACGTCCATATTCAACGGAGCCTTGAGATAGTAATTAATTGAGTAAAGCATGGGAAAACGTATTTTTTTATATACTAAAACCATAGATTTTTGTGTCTATTTTCAACCTTTATGTTCTCTTTTGAAGCCAAAAATGTAAAATAGATGTAGTGCATTTATGCCAAGTATAACGGACCCCTGCAATCGGTAATTCTATCTATTTGACCATTCTGATAACAAATGAAAGCGCAAATTTTGAAAGCAAGGTGTCATTTTCCTCCCATACCTACCTGTATGAATTACCATACCCTTACGACAAAATAATTAGGTCATCAACATCGTATGTTGCATGAAATTCTTTACAGCTCTACCTGAATGATTCCACGTTGATGACTTTGGAGTATATTTCTGCAAAAAACATGCAGTAGGAGTTTATCCAACAGTTACTCCTTTCCAAAACTATCATCTAAAAGCAATCAGTATTACCTATAACGTGCAAACCTGGGAGAAAAGTGGAGAAAACAAGTAGAGCCGTTAATAATGTCATCGCGATTGATAATCTTGATGAGGTTTTCGTACGGGAATGAATTCGGAAAAATGGACCAGCGTATCAAGCAAGAATGATATTGTATGACTTTTTAACTTTAACGTGATTTCAGAATCGTTCAAAAGGATCACTTAGTACTTCATTGTTTTGTGTTTTGAGAGCAAAAACGAATCAAAATATTGAATTGTTACTCGTGTATTAAAACATAGGACTGAAAGGGATTCAAATATTGGATTTTTACCTTTTTGTGGGTAGAAGGGTTAAAAAGGTATCCAAATATTGGAGTCAATGATAACCTTTATGAGCAAGAAGGGTTTGAAAAGGGATCAAACATGGACTTCTTACCTTTTTATGAGATAAAGTGTTTGAAATGGTACCCAAATATTGCAGGTTTACCCTTATGTAAGAAGTAAGGGTAAGAAAGGGATCAAATTTATCGTTTTTCCTTCTTTGTATATAAAAGCAACCTAAATATTTCCGTTTTAAAAATATATTTTCAATGCCCAGTTCTTAAACCTTCAACCTTTTTATTAACACATCATCCCATTTTAATACAATTTTATTAGCAAACCATAAGTTATCTATATTTAAGGCATTGTTCTGATACTTATTGGAGTTTAAGAGATTTTTGTCTCCAGCGTATAAATAATAAGATGACCAATCGAAAAGAATATTACAATGACATTATTTCGATATTTTAATTTTATCTTCATACAGCGTACAGCTTACTAAACTAAACTTTTCCAGAAATATCAAACGGATACTTATTTATCTCACATTGCTCCTCCTTATTTAACAAGATTTAACAGTTACAAAATTGGATATGTTGAACAGTAGGTTTTTCATTGCAGCATCAGCTCAATGTAACTCCTGTTTTTTTTGGAACATTAGAAAATGAGGCAGACAGAATCCACATATTCTTCAAAACTGCGTCAGCAAACAAAACAATTCATGCAAATTATATGCTTGCTAAACAAAATGAATTCGAGTGAAATCTTAGCTTTGTGGCGCTTTGCAAAAACACTTATGGCTGCCTGTCAGTTTGGTCATCAATCTGTCATTCTGATTTCAAGTTTTCTTGAAACTACAACCAAACAACCCATAAAAATTTACTGTATTCCATTATTGCATGACAAGGATATCAGTTTGGAGGATTGTAAAGATTACATTAAATTCAATTTTTTTAAAGTAGAAAGATTGCATTTCAATTTTATCACGTGTACACATGCAACTGAGTCCAAAGGCAGGCTTGCACATACACTTAAATCAGATCAGACGAGTTAGGGAAGACTATAAATTTTGGGTGGGGTAATGTGATACCCATAATTCATTTAGCAGTGGATAAAAATTTTGGTGAAAGCTAGGCAGAGCCATTAAATCGTCTAAATATAAAGTTAAAAAGTTAACTTATGCACAATTAGTAAATGAATTCATTAGCCCCATATTTATGATCTTAAGTTATCTGGTTTGATTAAATGCTTGAGCATACAATGAGTTCACTCATCATTATCATTTCATCCGTTTCGTACAACATATTCCCATATTACCTCAGCTTAAACTATTGTCATTGGAGAAACAATTGGGTAGTTTTGTGATAAATATGTTCATGATTTGAACTACATTTGAGAACTAAAACTATTAGGGATTTAATTAGATATTGGGATTAGAGGATAAACTTAGGTTTTCGTTTAAAGTGCCACATATTATGCCACAAAGGTGCCGGGTTCATTTTTAATCTGCGAAGCTTAGGAAATGACGTCAATTACTACCACCAATTCTGTAGCCGGCATTGTAAATCCATAATGCCAACAAGCACGTATTCTCTGGAGTTTATAGTGTCTCAAAAATTGTTGTCCGTATTCGAGACTCTATGTACTTATTGTGCATGTATTGCTTGGCATTCTGAGTATTCCTGCAGTCACCACCCAATCCATTTTTAGTTCCAAGTGAAGGAGTACTGTCTCCATCTCATACCATTAATTGTGAATTGAGAATTTTTGAAAGGATCATATCAAGTCAAGCAGAACGTATTTAAAGCATGTATTAGATTTGCAGGGTACTTTTAAAAAAATATGTGACTCAAGGTTTTTGAACATATTGGTGACCCTAAATACAACCCTCATCATTTATTCATGGAAATACTCCAAGAGATTTAAAAAACTGAACCTTTTTTAATCAACTACATGTCAAAAATTTGATTCTATCCCGTTGCAGAATATGCAAAATTTAATGTTTTCCGTTTTTCTTCAAGAATATAAAAAAACTTCGAAAACCAGCGTTGGTCACGCTTCAGTATGATTTTAGCATTTTATCAAAACTGGGATGAACTTTTACTCCTCTTCTCTATTTACTCGCGACATGTTGATGCAGTTAGGTCTTGTTTACCGTGAAAAAAAAGGGTTCTGGCAGTTGTTCCTGATGAATAGTGTTTTTGATGAGATTTTCATTGATTTTATTTCTTGGTTGGTATTGCGAGCAATAAAATAACATCTCCATACATATATGCGAGCTGATAACTTTATTATTCTAATAAAATTGGCAGGATTTTTACCAAACACTTTTTACTTTAATAAAAATGAAAATCTTGAGCACGTTGGAACAGAAGTAGTTTTCGAATCGGTGTAGACAATTAAATCGTTGCAAAACTGATATCTGGAAGTTAACTATACTTTCAATAATTATGTTGGAAAGTCAGAAGCTGAGAAAAGGTTTCAGAGGGATGAAAATGCAGCTGCTGTCTGTGTGACGTCAGATTTCCCCAGGAACTGAGTTGCTGACACGGGAGTGATCATTGAAGCACCTCGAGCCGAGGATGTCAAGCAGACGGGCACATTGATGGTGGCAGATGCACTCATCGAGCATTGGCTATGAGCAGACACACTGGCAGCAGAGTAAGCGCCGTAGTATGAGGACAATATGGCAACTACACTATCCAAAGTACTCAAAGAAGAGCTCACGCAGCCCATCGTACAAATCGACCGCTCTTGCTTGGAATTATTCACGATAAATGGCTGAAACGGTAATGGTGTTGTTCCAACTGAATTTCCTGGTAAAGAAAAAAAAATCAAATTTGTTTTTACACTTTCAGAAAACTATAACTTACACACATTTTCTAAAAAAGTCAAATCAAAATATTAGTACAGTAGATTTATTTACCGTGCTCGCTATGCAGGCATTGAAGAGGATGCAGACCACCGCAAATGTTGAGAGGTACTTCATATTGATGATGATTTTGGTTGAAGCAGAGTTGTGGGGAAATGTAAGAATTTTGACTGGAGATCACTTGATGAACGGTTATGGTTCAGCCGTCTTTCTGCAACTAGTTTCGATTGAATGATGATTTCTGTGATGCTGCTCTTGCCTTTTTTATACCAAAAAATCTTGTAAGGAAGCTTATGCTCGACCCATTTTGTCTTTTACATTCATCACATAAAAATGTAAGCTTTGTTTTGTGTGACAGGATATTTTGGAGTCGTTGAACAATGTACAATATAATACCATGTCATAATTATTATCGTTAAGTCCAAAAAATGTTTAGCCGTTTCAATCTAAAATTAAAATTGGTCAAACATGAGAGCTTAGAACTCTATTGTTCTACTAGAAATAGAATTACTAGTGGACATGTGAAAAAATCGTGAAAAAAAACTTAACAAAAATGCATTGTTGGCGAAACGAGTTTTTTACGGAATTACGGGAATGCATGCGTATTTTAGGACATTATTAAACTGTGGAAAAGTACTTACAGTACTTAAGTTGTAAGGGTGGGATTATGATTTTCGGGCATGTAGAAAAGGGGTTTCATTCGGGAAATGTATTCATTCAGCTATGTGGATGTTTATGGGTAGCTCCACCATAGTAACTCGAGAATAAGATGAAACTTAACCGACCGGACCAACCACATGGTGCTGAACAAATCGTCGTTGTCATTTATTTATGGACATGGAGACAGGGAACTAATTTTTCATGAAGCAACCTAAATATTTCATTTTTTGTTTTCAATGCCCGTTTCTTAAGCCTTCAACTTTTGTATTCTGTCATCATCCCATTTTAATACGATTTTATTAGCGAAACATAAGTTATCGATATTTAAGGCATTGCAATAAGAGATTTTTGTCTCCGGCGTAAAAATTATAATGACCAACTGAAAAGAATATTCCAATGACCTTATGGTAAGTGTGCTCCGGAGATCGATTGTAAAAACGTGAGGATTTTGCTAATAGAATCGATCAGCTAATGATTTCGATTCGAATTCAATTTAAGGGTACGAAGTGTCTACTATGTAAAACATGCCAGTTTGTTGTTATATATCATTATTTTGGCCAATTGCTACGGCATTTTAAGATTTTATTAGAACAAATTCTAATCTATGTCACATCTATGTCATAGATGTGTCAGTGGTGAAAAATTATTCAAACTGCTACATTAAAGACAACCTGCAAGCTATACCGGGATCGTATTTTCAACCAATCCAACGGTAGAAAATGTGGAGTTTCAATTGTTTAGGGTCTCAATGAGAATATGATCCCGGTGCGCTGACGAAAAAAACTTTTTACTAAAAAGAGCATGCTTTTGTGGGTCTTTTTTTCATAGTATGCAGTTACATAGAACCACTCAACTAATTAACGTCTTCCGTTCTACCACGTCGTGAAACAACTCATCTTTTTTGCATTTTTTCATTTAAATTTCAACATAAGTTTTTGATAATAAATATTTTCTAAACAACGAGAAAGCAAACAACTTTCACCGCCTTGTTTTACACTTTTTACTTGTTGATGCGAAGTAATGCATTGATTCTGTCTCCAAAAACATTTATCTTGTCGGGCCGGACCAAAGATAGTTGGGAGAGGTGAAGCCTGAGGATGTGGTTGCTGTTTTTAATGATCCCCATCTTACTCCATAATTGTTCATAATTTAGCGTTTGCTAAAAGGGTTTAATTCAGTATGGTATTGAACACTGCTTCATCAAGTCGGTTTGGAAGCGTTCCACGTCGTGCGAGCTTTAAATATATATTTACCTATAGGTAAACGTTGGAGCTCTTGGCAAACTCAATATATGGATAGATGGAGTTAACTTATTTACCAATAAATGTCAAATACTGGAACTGCCTCAGTACATAAAAAATTGAAAAAGTTTTACATTGTAGCTGTCCTAAACAAAGACGATTTATTTTTCATATTATTTTTTATTAAAAATTAAAATTATGAAATTTAATAGGGAGACAATGAATTTTTGATAGTTGCTAGCTAAATTACAACGAGCGCAAACTTTAGCATTGCCATCACATACGAAATGTGGGGCTTATTCTGAAAATTATTTTAAATCTGTATGAAGAGAGACTTCTACTGGAAAGAAGGGTCAGCGGCTGCTGTCATTTCCGAAAGTCGCAAGGCTGCAGATGTTGCCGCTATATGTGTTGGGGAACCAGAGATTGCCGATCGTCCCAATGGTACTGATGGGCAACCTAGGCCCGGAATGCTGACAGAAACGGTAGTAACAGAATTTATTGCACAAGCTGCTGCTGCTAGGGAGCTCTCGGCACTGACCGCACTGGCAACGTCTTGGGCTGAGGCAGCCGCGGAATTGGCAGCCGCTAAACTCGCTGCTATTTTGTCGCAAGCAACTGCACACGATGCCCGAGGTTGATGATCGTACATCATGACGAAGGGCTGGAATGCCAGTGGGGTCGGTTGTAAGTCAACTTCCTGTTGGAGTTATGAAAGAAATTATGAGGGATTTTGGCAACAGCAAAAAACTAGGATATTCAAGTTTACAAAAGTAGTTAACGAACTGCTTACCAAGGCTGAAGTGCAGGAATAAGAGAGGATGCAAAGCACCACAACAGATGGGAGGTACTTCATATTGATGATTATTGAGTGGAGAGTAAACTGGTAGAAGGAGTTTGAAAACGGTTGGTCTGCTTTCAAAGGAGTTTTTCTTTGGAATGATAGCTGGTTTGGTAGCAAGCTCCCTTTTTATACTCAGAATTTCTACCAAAGTTTAGGTCCTGAAGTACTTATTTGTGAGAATGGATGGGGTTTGAAAATTTAATTTTAATTCAGAACAAATATTGCTGACATGTATAAAAAATTGGTATTAGGTACAAAGCTACTTATTTAAAGATTATAAAAAACGTTGCTGGTATAGCATTCATTGCTACATAGGTGCCGGTTGTTCCTTGTCTCCAACTTAATCCGACTGCAGTCTAGCCACAGCTCCGATTGTTTTTTATATCTTGCTTTATTTCATTTGCATTTTCTTATAATGTGGTTACTGCAGCAAATGCAACACCGACGTAAATTCTTTCTTCTAAGAAGAAGGGTTCGGCTTATGATTCTATTTATGTTGAATGTGAAAATGTAAATTAAGGGCATAGACATTCATTACAAAAAAAGTTTTTAAGTCGTTTGCAGCCTTCAGGGAATGAAAAGGGTATCTTCACCGTCGTTGAAAGACAAAAATACGTGTAAAACAGAATTGGTATTTAATAAGTAAAACTACGTACGTTTTTTGCTTGAATGACATCAAAGCAAACAAGGGTGATCAAATCCTTTGAGTGGTGACCATAAGTGGCATTAAGCACTGCAACCAAATCGTTGTCTTGCTACCGTTTTGTGTTAAAAATATGAAATGGAAGCAGAACGGGAATAAAATAATCCATTTTAATCCGTGCTTTAAAAAGATGCGTTTTACATTTTTACCTACCTGTATAAACGTGTTGAAAACGTGGACCAGTATTCATTTGCATTGCACAAACGGAGTTTATTACATTTCATTCGTAAATTTATCAATACTTTATTGTAAGCTTTTAAAATGAAACTCATTTTGACTTTTTAGATAGGACCCAGAACAAATTTAGTCGTGAATGTGACTCCGAAGTTGTCACTACCCAGGCAAGACTGTAAACACTCAAATCCACTGGAGCTTCAAAACATGGGTCAACTCCACTTCATTAGTGTTCTGCTTTTCCACATCATTCACGACAGCTTTCTCTTTTTTATGCTTTATCTTTCTGATTTAATAAGTCATATTGTACCGCTTGGGTAGCTGCCGTAGGAACGTATTTTCTCCGAAACGAATTATAATTGAATATTGCTTTATATCGTGGTGTGTTGAAAAGAAAATTGTTGCTCACATTGCACCACAAACAAAATTCATAACTTATCTAATATTCACTATTTGTAACTTCACCTATTATTTTTATACAAATTTTTAGAACTAGTGATATTATCGAAGTATTGAGAAAAGCAATACATTTTTAAATTACTCCATTACAAATACTGTGAATGAAAATGTAATGTCATGTATGAAAGCGGAAGTTCTTATTGTAAATGATAAGCATGCAGTATATTATTCTGCAAGTTAGGAATATGATGTGACTTCCTGTATCATTTCTGAATGTTTTAAAAGTTTAGAGATGTATAGCAGCGGAAAGTGGAAGCACTTCATGATAGTAATTACAAGTATGAATGATTTATTAGCAAAGAGGTAACTCGAGACACCAGAGAGGAAGAGACTGAATTCTACAGCTTGTACCACCTGAATGAATCGGTTGTTCATAATCCATTGTTTGCATAATATGCACCATGGATAGAAGTTGTCTCAAGGGGCCGCATTCTCAACAACTTAAATGGTTTCCTACGTAGAAAAGTTTGTTGAATGCATTCTATATTATGCTGGTGAAATGCGGGCCCGATGCGCTGTCAAAATAAACTTTTTGACAAAAAACCCTGGGTTTGTCGGTATTTTTGCAAATCTTGGGTTGTATAACAAAACCTGGGCATTAAAAAGGCCCACAAAATATGACATCAAAAACAGCAAAAAATTTCGAGTATAAAATATGAAAACCGTGTAGAAATTATAAAATTAAAAATTCTTTGGAAAAAAATATCAAAATATAGTATGACCGGCAATGGTACTTTCCATCCAATGTGAAATTTTTGAGAGTCCATATATATTGCAGAAAATGAATAATACTCGTTTCAGATGTATATTTGTAATAGGCGTGACACGACAAGCATAAATTGGCCCTATTTTTGTTCATTCAGTTAGCTCCATTGCTTTATTTACTTCATGCAATTTGCAATTCATTCTTTGCAACTCACCGCCGGATTTTAGGTTACATGATGATGCTTCGCACCTTACGGAAATTAGTTTTTGAGAACTCCATCCAGTTTTTTCTGATTAGGTTATCCCCATTGTTATTGGAAACAATGATAAATTCCAACTGCATTTGTATTCATTGCAGAGTTGCTGCAATGTTGACACGAGGGGCAACGATTGAAAAATAGTAATGACGGAGCAAACACGTGGTTTAAATCTGAAATCACATTACAGCGTCACCAACTTTAGTTTTTTTAATTAAAATGTTTTTGATATCCTGAAATAAAAGCTGAAAAACTTTGGATTCCCCTTCTTCATTGTGGTAGAATAAAATTATTTACAATCATGTAATTGAAAGTAATTGTATTCAGTTTTTACAATCCCGTGGCATACTTCGATGAATAAACAATGCGAATTTTGTCTCCAAAATTTCCAATATGGTTTACACCATATATTCGTGAAAGTACACTGCAGATCTGAAGGATGGGACAGGTGGAGAAAATTTTGAAATTTTGGGTTTTTTGAGGAGAAGGGGAACTGTTGGTCACTTTTTCCTAACCAAATTTACAGAGGTTTAATTAATAAATGACTTTTAGGATGGAAAGATTATTGCTTATGCACATTTCGCTCACACTGACAATGTATGTATGTATGCCATGTCGACTTTTTACTTTACATGAAAAAATTTATTAGCTTTAAACGTCTTAAATGCAACGACAACTGCCGTAAAGAGTGGGATTTTTTGACAGCATTCATTAATTAGCTTCTCAGTTCAAGTTAGTACATAGTATTTCACAATATGTAATCTCGAACAAATTGGTCAGGCATCGACATCAACGCCGATGGCGTTCCTTCCAAGTAGATGTCTTTACAAATCTTTTCTACTTCAATAGTTTGACTTAAATTGGTATGACATACAATTTATTGGTGTTTTTGATGCACAAATGCATGTCTAAAATGAAAACTGCAAATATGTCATGTTGTAGTGCTCTTGACTGGAGTCAAACTCTCATAAATGCTTTCCTTGAAATAAAATCGTGTGATCTCCATCAGGTTTTACATTCCAGTTATTAAAAACGTATTATTGTTACGGGGAACAATACATTAACTACTTTTTCATCTTATTTTAGAGGTGTCCTAGAGAGCCAAATATTGCAACAAATAAATAATTAGTCGTAAATGGGGCAACTTGTGTACGTATTAATTAAACGAGGGGTAAGCGGCTGCTGTTTGTACCATTTCTGAACGCACTGCAACTTTAGAAGAAACTAAAGTGCTGAGTGTCGGAAAAATCAGACTATCGGATTCGACCCAGACGTAGCCGATAGTAGTCATAAAAAACAAATTGTAGTGTTCCACTTGCAAATTAAAAACAGAGAAACTAAAGGAATTTTATGTATATTGAAGAAAAAGCAACACGGTTGTTCTTAAAGAATTAGAGTAAAAGTAGCTAGCACAAGCTTACCATTATTAGGATGGACGGATAGTCGAGAATATAATTGCTGGAAGGTACTTCATTCGTAATTAATAATGCTGATGATAACGCTTGCTGTGGACGACTTGTTGGCAAAGAGGTAAAAGGAAATTTCATTTACCAAAGCGGATATGAGAGTACATATTATTATTATCTGGTATGTAAAAGAACTAGAGATTTAAGAACTCATGCTTGTCTGCAATGGTTGACAATGTCGACCACCTAGTTGGTTGTTCCAGTCATAATCAAATAAGAATCGGTCCGATTACACCATAATGCAGGATAAATTACATTAATGAGTTTGATCCTGATTATGCTTGGTGGATTTATTCACCAAACTAATATTAAAATATATTAAAGTGGCTTCGATTATGATTGACTGCTTCACGTTTAAAAAATGTGCACCTTTAATCTCAATATCTAATTAAATCCCTAATAGTTTCAGTTCTCAAATGTAGTTCGTATCATGAACATATTTATCACATAACTACTCAAATGTTTTTCCAAGGACAATAATTTAAGTTGAGGTAATATGGGAATATGTTTAACGAAATAGATGAAATGGTAATGATGAGTGAACTCATTTTATGCTCAAGCATTTAATCAAACCAGATAACTTAGGCATCGTAAATATGAGGCTAATCAATGCATTTACTTATAGAGTATAAGTTAACTTTTTAACTTTATATTTAGACGATTTAATGGTTCTGCTTAACTTTCACCAAAAATTTTATGCGCTGCTGTATCAAGTATCAACCCAAATGTGATAGTCTTCCCTAAATCGTCTGGTCTGATTTCAATGTGTGCAAGCCAGCACGGGGACTCAGCTGCATGTGTACACGTGATAAAATTAAAATGCAATCTTTCTACTTAAAAAAATGAATTTAATGTAATCTTTACAATCCTCCAAACTGATATCCTTGGCATGCAATAATGGTAACAATAAATGAATAGGGGTTGTTTGTTGGTAATTTCAAGAAAACTTGAAATCAGAATGACAGATTGAAGACCAAACTGGCAGGCAGCCATAAGTGTTTTTGCAAAGCGCCACAAATCTCTGCTTTCACTCGGATCCATTTTATTTAGCAAGCATATAGTTTGCATGAATTGCTTTGTTAGCTGACTAGGAATATATTTTTTTCGAAAAAGATCATACTTGAATTTTTCTCTAATTCGTATTTTGATGAAAAGAGACTGCCCAAAATAGAGTCTGGTACAAACTTTAAAAAAGTATAAATATGATTAGAAAGGAAATTCTAGAGACCCTAAAACTTTTTCCATTCAGTGCAAGTGTCAAGTTTAGGTTACTCAAGTCAACATGGATACTGCCTTATTTTTAAAATTGAAAAATAGATAACTCAGTCAAAGCGCTTGTTCCCCGCAGAGATCTATTGTTGTCTTTGGTTTAAAAATAAATAAAATGTCTACGAAATTCCTTGTAGACTAAACAATGCTTTTATCTTTACCTGCACGATAAATCCTTTTACTACCATCAAAAATACTTGTCAAACATATCCTACAGGAAAACTAAGCTTTAAAAATAATATTAAAGGTGTCCGTTAAATCATACGTACCAAAATATACATTCCATGTGTACCAAAACTTTGTTGAATAGGTCTATGCGGTGAATCACCGCATAGACATTAGCTGCATAGCATATCACCGCCGGTGATATGCTATGCAGCTAATGTTTTAAGGTAGCTGCCAACTTTGCTGAACATTAAGTACCTATTTTATGTAATGCTATAACAGTTTCACAAAAACCATTCGCACAAGTTATGCTTTGATGTTGATGGGGTGCTGTGATAATTTCCGATAAAGCTCAATCATTAGCCAAACTATTTTTTTAGACGTTATAGCCTGTCCTTTATTGCTTTTTCTTGTTGCAGTTCTGCTTTGCATGTTAAGTGGCTAGAAAATGTTAGAAAAATCTCATCGTGTTTTACTGCACGCAATTTGTGATATAAGTACATGCGGAATTGGATCCCTCGAAAGCAAAGCAGTGAGTGTATGATTTCCCACAAAATGCACCAATGCACAGTTTTACTTACATCATGATAATCAATATCGTGGACAGCTATGAATTCAGTTTCAATACTTATGAATTGACTATCCATCGAAGGTTAACTACCGAGTCGGAATTGGATGCTGCGATTCTTACAAAACTCTTAAGATCGCAAAGTATTGCAAAGGCAAGATTAACTCGAATATTAATGATGTTCCAGTTGACAAGCTCATTTTAATTCTTGAATTTAACATCTAATTTGGTTTTTTTGTTCATCAAAAAGTCCACTATCCGATCATGTGTAGACCTGGAGTTTGCTCTTATATCTTTGCAGTACTTGTCAAGGGTGGTGGTTGACTTTAACAGGCATTTTGAACCGCGAACAACAAATAAAAATACAGAGCATAGATTCGCATCCCGATTGGTGGTATTGAGGCACACTTCACGCACATTCCAATTTGTTTTCATTGTGGGATGAAAGGGAGCTACTGATGGTTGGACTTCTGCTACAGTTTTCTGTAGGAAAAACATTCCGCGTAAGTAGCATTACCATTACTGATATGGAATTATCAGATTTTTTAAGTAGAGCTATTTACGAATTTTATGATGACATACGAAGTTAATGGGTATACCGTACTGGAATCAATTTTTGCAATACATCGGCAATTCCAACTGGCGAAGAAAGCGTTTTTTCAGGCGTTTTTAGTTTTTATTGGATATCAAGAAAGCTCAAGAGGAAAGGATTCTAAGGGTTCATGTGCACACCGTTTCACAACTTAGGATACCAAAAGGTGCGTTAAGCTTTTAATCGTTGTATCTTTTTTGTGAGCAAAAAGGGTTAGAAATGGATGCAAATCATACCTTACCTTTTGGTAACAAAAATTATCTACTTTTTCCCTTCACTTCAATCCCATATACATTCAATGACCCGTCGGACCGGCTGGACTTGGGAATTTTTGTAAAAACAGAATCCTTTTCATTGACATCGGTACATCATTTGATTACTAAATAAGCTCAAGAGTCAGACGTTTTTTAAATTACAACTTTTAATGCTTTTATTCAAAACATCAGCCAAGTTCCAAGTAAATTTATTTGCAATTAATTTGTGGCACTACATAATACGTAACAAGTGAAGCTTATAATTTATTTACTGTTATAGACTGTCGGTTTGCATGTGTTTTGCATTTAGTTGTTTGAGGTAAACCTTAGTTGGCTTACGATTAGATTGTTAGATGCATTAGTGTAGAATGTGACTTGCAAGTCTCTCTGTTATGGCTGTAAGTAGAAAGAAATGTGAAGTTTGTACAATAAAAATTGTATCGTAAATATAATTTTGTCATGAAGATGCAAATGTAAGAACATGGGATAAAAATACAACCGAATGCTATTCGTGACACCGCTCACCAATTCTTCAGAAGACCACAGGAGTTGTAATTTTGGCAGCAGTCCAACCTTCCAGTTTATGAAATCCATCATTTTGAAGGTTAACGTTGGCATTGCTGACAAGACTGTCAGCGTTTAAAGCTGGACTATTTTGTAAATTATTTCTGCATAATACACTGTCATTTAAACAAAGACTAATGTTAAGTGGGAAGTCATTGTTATGTGGGTGTCCACATTAATAAATTTTATTATCCATTTTATGAATGTTTTTATTTGTTCAGATTTTCAAGCGGTCAAAAATTATTGAATATAGAAGCCAGTTTCAATGAAAGGATTACTTTTTTGTAAAGGGGCGAGTGCGATCCCCAAAATCCGTTGTTCATAAACCCATTAACTACGGCATTTTAATCCCTTACGGATGATAGCAGAGAGTAGAATGAGAAGAGAAGTGAAAGTTCATCCCATGCTTGTTTTCCGGAAAATATGCACCACTAAAAATGTTTGTGGTTTTGGTGTTAAATCCGGCAGTACAACATAAATTGGGAACAGAACAGGCTGCTTCACATTCCAAAAAAGGATACGGAATAATCAATAAAAATTAGAAGAATTTCTCACAATCCCCATACTAATCAAAAAGGTTATCTACCAGTGTATTTCATGCAGGGTAATTGAACTTATGTCCCAAATTTATATCTTTCTATCATTTCGCAAAAGTTTATTAATCGTCAGTGGGGCTAGTAATTTTCCACAGCAAAAACAAATTACATAATGCGAATCAATTCACAAGCTTCTGTAGAAAGCTCTTTACGCAACATAGCATTTCTTGTTTGTTTACCATGCACAATATTTATACTTTTAGAATGAAATTCTGATTGAATAGTAAGCTAACAACGACGACACCAGATTGCACTTCTTCTTTTTTTGAAATTGATTTTGTCAACTCAACTATTGAAAATATGGCATTATGTATCTACATGAACACAAATTAGCTCGAAGTACAAACTTCACTTTGGTTTTGATGTTAAGAAACCTAAGAAGCCCCCGAAACAAATTGAACAAAGGCTTCCATGTATCCGCATTTCTCAGTTCTAAAAGCGGATCTGCATCAATACGAATGCCGATGGTTTTGTGAGACAACTTGTGGACACATCAAGTGGTCAACACCAGCTAAAATTCGTTTGAAAATCAAAAACAACAATCATAACGGAACGGTCAACGGAGTTTTTGGGGCAGTTTGCAATGGCATACACAGCTGCTGTACTTTCGTCAATTTTGCTATCAATAATATTGTACAAGTTACCATTACAAATTGTAGCAGCACTACCTTCCAAATAGAGTCCCAAATATTGTGAGATTGTATATATTTTTACATACGTAAAATATTACAATGCTTTACTCTGGTTGTATTCTCATGCAGTTTACTTGTGAAAGATACACATCATAATTTCTATTAATAAATCCATACATTTCAATGATCAATGAAATACCTACAAGTTCTTTCAAAGCAAATTAAGCAGGTTTCCTCCGCCACCCAAGAGTCCACCGGTTCCCAAAGATTCAAGTGGAGAACCCAACGTGCCTTGGGACAACACGGATGCAACCGCTTCTGAATTCTGATTTCCAATATTCGTTCCAAGCAAATTGGCACCCAAAGCACTCTCGCTTCCTCTTGTTCCACTCAAAGTTGCAAGGTTGAGAACTTTAGCGGCATTATTAGTTGTGACCACAGTTTGCGAAGTTTGTACGCAGTTGGCTGGCTTGGCAGTGTCGGTACAAATATAAGTAAAATCGCCAATGGGCACATCACCACTTTGACAATTTTGGAGTTGACATCCTTTTGGATTGGCAGTTTTCGTGCAGGAGCAAGGAGTGGCTTGTGTGTTTTGAGAGTTGCCAGTGCATGGTGCTGCTCCACCAGGTCAGTTTGAGCAGTCTGTTGGAGAGTTTTGGGCGGTGCATTAGCAAGTGTATGCTGAAGGGTTGTTACCGGGAGTATCACCTGGACCGCAGTCTTGCACGGTGCAGGACGTTGGGTGGTTGGCTTTCGTGCAAAGGCAGCCTTCAGATGGAACGGTGGTCGGGGACGTACAAACTTGCAGTTTAGGTTGGTTTGTACACTTGGTGCAATATTGACAAGGATCAGAATAATAATTTGATGGGGTTAAGTAGTAAAGGACGGGATAGTAATATGGGACTGGAGCCATGTAACTTGTTGGATACGCTGCTGCAGGTGGATATGTGGGTGTAGGGGCGTAGGAGCCATAGTTGTATGTTGCTTGCCTCTTTTGTATTTTGTTTTAGATTTGTGAAATTTAAAAATCGAAACACCAAATTAAACACTGTCAATTATATTCAATTCCAAGCTTTAAGCAGTTCCCCTAACGACTTTTTCTGCTGAGCCCAGCTCTGAGGACATATCGCATTCGTCTTTTTCCTAATTTTCTGAATTAAAAAATCAGTTTCATTCGTGAAATACGTGTATTTCAAGATAATGAAACGGGTCCAAACCCTGTCACATATTAAAACATAAGCCCTTAGTAGTATGTTGTTTTTGGTAGTTTAAGTTGTGCATTTCATTATCGCCATAATTTTTGAGATAGTCCTAGAGAACAGAAATCAATGCTGAAATATGTACCGTTCTGGTGGCAGAACACCGAATCCACACAAAAAATGTATTAAAAAGATACCTCATCATTCAGAACGGGGGAAGGCTCATTATAAATTTGGGAAGATTCATTGTAAATTTGATTTGGAACGTTTAAATTTTTTCTCAACCCATCTCTCAGATTTTGAAGGTTATCTTGGTTCGGATATCGAGTTTTGAGATGCATATGACAGGAAAACTTTCATATAATTAAAGTTTTGACACATTCTTACGCGGCGACGGAGCTAGAAGCTTTTGTGCCGGGGGAGGCCCCTATTTCAAAATTGAAATGGGATAAGTAACGGGAACGATGAATTTATTATTTACTATGTGTTTTAAAGTTTGTCCTTGTACTTTAAAAAACGAAAAATGTATTAGATTGCTATATGTGTACATTATTTCTTTTATTTTTCGACAAGCACTTTTATCAGAAAGTGAAACAAATTACATACAATTAAACATAGTGGGTACTTCTTACCATAAATTAAATTCGAATCAAAATTCGTAATTACTCGATTTTATTAGCAAAATCTCTATATTTTTACAATCGATCTCCAGAGCTCGGAATCTTCTTTTCAGTTGGTCAGTGTTATTTTTACGAAAGAGCAAAATATCTCTACAACTTGATTACCAACAATAAGTATCCGAACAATGCCTTCAATATTGATAACTTATGTTTTACTGTGGATCATGTTTGAATAAAAATGTTGAAGTCTTACGAAATGAGCATTGAGAATATATATAAAATGGAAGAATTTAGGTGGTTTTTATATAAAAAAAGTGGAAACAAATATTTTGATCCCTTTCTAACCCTTCTTTCTCACACAAAGTATAACCTGCAATATTTGGGTCCTTTCTCAACCCTTTCATCCATAAAAAGCTAAACCCCAAAATTTTGATCCATTTTCAACCCTTTTATCTCATAAAAAGGTAAAATCCAATATTTTGATCCCTTTTCAAACCCTTTTTGTTGAAAAAATATGGTAAATCTAATTTGGATGTCTCTTTACCCTGTTTGCTCACATTAAATTCAAAATATTGTTCCTATTCGACCCTTTTTGCTCACAAAAGGTAAAAAAAATATTTGAATCTCTTTTCAGCCCTCTTATTTCATGCGCCTGTTGAAATCCAATATTTTGAGCGGTTTTCGCACACGAAACTGTTTTGTGCAATTACGCATTATGAAATGGATCCCAGGAACCGTTTTACTTGATGAGTTTGTCGTAATGGAATCGCAATTCTAGCATATCTTGGAGGAAAAAGATATTTTGGACGTTTTGAGCTTTCACTTGATATCCGATATCATTTGCAGTAATGACAATTCAATGTTTTCAAAGCAATCGGATAAGGAAAGCCATCCCAACCAATACAATGGCGTGCTGAGTTTCAAAACAAATTTTCCCTAAAAAGTTCTGAAGAGTGACATGACAAGAATTGTGGACTGAATGATGAATGAGTTACAAAATATTGGAGCTTCGTTTCATACTGCGCGGTCACATTAAAAACTCGACATTTTGAACGTTGTCCTTCACTTATGCCTAGCATAATTTTGAAAACTATTGTGAAATTATATTAATGATAATAGGCTGAAGCTTAGTTTATGTAGCTGAAAGTTATAAATATGATTGGTATTTTGCATTCGAGATTACAGGGTGCAGGTAGTTGGGGAAAAGTAGGAAATTTGGGTTTCGTATTAATTGATATCTCATTAAAACGGGAAAAACGGAAAAAAATTTTTATTGTTCTATTGTCCAGCAGTTGCTAATATATTCATTATTTAAGAGTAGGAAACAACATCGTTTGCAGCAACATAGCCAAGCTGGAGAAAACAAGTAGAACCTTAACTGATCTCTTGTTTGATTATGTAGTGTGGATGACCTCTACGATGACGTAATAAAATTCATAGAAATGCTCTAGTAATAGAAACCTGGTATCAAATTATCGTTAAATATAAAAAAGCTCACAATAAAAAAGTTGCAGGAGTGGGCAAAATAAACAGCTTGATGAGAATAAATGTTTTTGTTTTTATGCTTGTGAGAATCCACATGAAATTTCCATTCGTGTAGCTGACGAAAATGCCTTTGCGATTAGTTATGTTTTGCTGAGGGTTATGTTCAGCTTGTATTCAAATAATTGTTTATTAATAACCATCAATTTTAAAAAATTGTGGTAACAAATTACAAATTGGAATAAAGTGAGAACATCAGATTTGCAAACAAAAGACGTTAAAAACATAATGACGAAAACTTGGGAGCACATCTAAATAACAGTTTTAGACAAACGAGGAATAAGGTGCTACTGTCATTTCCATTTGCGAAAGCTCCAACATTGCAGAGGTGGCCATAAAAACGGGTTCGGATGACCGCACTACGGCGGAACGTGCCTCCAAAACAAGAGGAGGTGGACATGAAGGGACGTTTAAGCTTGTTACAGTAGATGGATACGCTTTGCAAACACTATTGACCATTGTGCCTGTAAAAAAACAAAAAAAAACAAATTTCGTCATTAAATTTACAGTTTAATGCCTAATCTTGACCATTTTATTAATTGTTTTAAATTAAATAAAAAAAATTAAAGCGATTTTTACTGATGGCTTCTAAGGTGACGTAGTTACTACTACGAGAGCTGTAGGCCGAATCCCACCCCATCGCATATGAGGAAGCTGACTCCGATGCCAAACTCGCTAAAGTGTAAGCAGTATACGCTGATGAGTAATCAGCATCAGAAGAGACAGCTGCAGAACTGAAAATTAAATTAAAATTTGAAAAACTATATAATTGAAAAAAAACTTAAACTAGTTAATAAAAACCTGGATTCAATACCTTGCCGAAGCAGACGTAACAGATGCCAAACTAGAGGAAGTAGAGGCTGCATCAACGTAATCGCTTATACTTGCACAGGATACAGAGCATCCGACTCTAGGCTGTCCGGGTATTCTCATGAAAAACGGGAGGGGGGTTCCCTCAAGCTCAAAGTCCTGTTCCAAAAAATAATATGATTAGCCTCTCAGGGAAGGAAAACCTTAAATATTCAAAATTCTAAAATACACGTTGCTTGCCATGCTAGAGCTGGAAACGCAAAAGTTTACAAGAATGCAAAGAGTTACGATTCTAAACTGAATCATGATGATTGTGATGTACGTATGAAAATGGTAAAATTTTCAGGGGTAGCCGGAGACCAATGCTGAGGTTTTGGAAACGATACGACTACGACAGGGTGTTGAACTTGACTGATAGCTTTAAAATGGACGGGTTTTGTTTTTATACCAGGAAATTTCTCATGAGGAACTGTTCATGGGGAAAATGAAGTTGGCTTGACGATGCATTACTGGTACAAAAAATGTTGGTCAAATGTAATGAAAAATAAAATTGGTTCATTTTGAGACCCTTTCCAGTCTTACCATGTTTGCAAAGGCAGGTACAATTACTGAATTTTGTTGTGAACCTTTCAATAAGTTTTGTGGAAAGATGAGCAGTTACATTTAAGTCTACGTATGCTAAGCTATCGCTCCGTTTTTGAGCCCAAATGTTTCAGGTACCTTCTATTGTAAAAAGTTGAATTTTTAATCCTTTACTCTTAAAAACAAATGGTGAAGTAAAATACGGTTAAAATCATACGCTCACTGGGTACATTTTGACTTCCATAAACAGAGTTCAAGAAACTTGCCACTAATGTCCTAAAAAATGCATAATAAAACTAGGACATATTTGATTTCAATTTTTCCACTTGTCAAACATTCTCGTCCTGGGAAATCGGAATAGCAAAAACTAAATGGGTTAAAAAGATATTGTGCTTCTGTACATTTTATCCCATCCAAATTTAACTTGGGATTTAGCACAGGCGCGAATTTAACATGCGATTTGGAATACAGAACATTAACACGTGATTCAGCATATGGACAAGTGTAATATGATTTACCCTTGGCAAATAACGTTAATGTGGGTGTTACAAAGGGACAAGTTACAATTGATGCCGCAATTGATGGAATGAAATAGTTTACATATAAAGTTTCTACGCCTTCTAGGCTAGAAAAGGTTCTTTTCTAGGCTACATAAATGCATATTAAGCTTTCTTCACGTATCTTTTTCCCTCAACAAAATGGATTAAAAATGAACCCAAAATATTGGAATTTTACCTTTTGTAAATAAAAGGCAACTACGTTTTCCTTTGCCTCCCATTCTCAGTCCGCTTACCTTTGTTTTACCAGCAGTAAAACTGTAATTTTTAGCTCTACAAGGTACTCCAATCGGTTTTAAATGTTCGTAAGCTAGTGTGGGTGTAGGTGCAGAGATTATAAATATGTTGCGTTGAGTGTTCGTCGTCCCTTGCCTCCCATCCGAATTCATGTTGCCAACACTTAATAAAACAGGCAAGTTGTATTAACGGATCATCCACTAGCCTTTTACCACTGCACTTTCTACGCGAGTGAATTTGATGGCGCAACTAGATTTTGTGAGAAATTACAATAAATTTTGTATGCAAGTCAACTACGTCAAGGTAAAAATGCATATCGTTAAAATTGAAATATATGTGCAAAACTGTAGAAAACTAGAAAAAACAGTAAAAAAAGCAGAATCGTGTCCAATTTTATATTATTTGACAAGGCTAACTACTGAGTAATGATTTGAGCAGGTATTGAAATAAAACAATTATTGACGAAGTTGTCAATTCTCATTTTATCATCAAAATGTCTAAAGGAGAGGTAAGTAGGAAAGGAACTTTCAACACCTTTTCACTTAGACATCGGAAGAGTCAGTAATCTTACAGTTGTCTGATCTATTTTACTGAGTAAAAAGGGAGCCCAAAGTACTAGGGTTTTACCTTTTGCTGTATTTAAAGAGCTACTGCAGTATCCTTTCAGTCAAATATATTATATGGTATGCTAGTGACGATAAGAAATTTTGTAAAAAATTAACCCTTTTTGCCCTTTGAAGCTCCTGTGAATTATCGTTTCTTTGATTTTCTAAGCGCTCAAACTTTTATCGAAACATTACAAGTTTATACAATTTTTTGCGCAATTTTCTTGTTGATGTACTCCAGAAGAGGATTCGACTGAAAATATTAACCGTCTTTCATATGCTTGCAATATTCTATTGAGCGCTGGTTTTGTGTTAAAATTTGTATTAGAAATCTAGAAAGAGAAAAATGAATTTATATTTTTATCTTAAGTTTATACTGTTTTGTTTATGTTAGTTGACTTGGATGAGGATTTGGAGCAGTTGACTGTAACTTTTGCAAAAATATTTTAGTACTGTAGACTTTGCAAATTTGCACAAATATGGAATGTTTGCAATGAATTCTTTTCTATTTTTAACTGTGATCCGTGTTCAACCAGCAAAATTTCAGTGCTTCAGGAGCTAGCACTTAGAGTGTGTGTACTGTGGACAGCTTCTCAGATAATAAAAAAATTTCCATGCGTTTAACTTGAATGGTTCTGTAGTAGCTTGGTAGTGGTTGATTAAATGTCAGATATAGAACTTAAAATAGTTTACTCGTTTTCTAAAAAAAATACCAGATTCCAACAAATTTAAGATAAAAGTTTGCGCGTAAGAAATCAGTTTGGGAAATTAAAGTAGGAAAAGAGTTTTTCGAGTGTTAAGCATTTGTCGCGGACCAGTTTTTTCCCATTCTCCAGGTGGTTGCTAAGAATATGCAACAGAGTTGGATCTAAAGTGCGAAATGGCAAATGTTTGGCAAGATACAAAATACTAAGATTTAGGGGCACTGTATTTTCAAATTATGTCAAATAAATTATCAATTATAAATTATGAGTGCGGTGACAACATAAATAAGATTTTCTTCTAAGTTGCAAATTAAAGCAAAAAATTAACGCCATTGTTGCAAGCAGAAGGCACTACAAATATATTTAAAAATTGATTGATATAGCAAAACAAATGATTGCATGCACATGCTACTATTCATAGACCAGTAATAAGTTAAATTAAATCATTTGTCACCCCAATAGTTGATAACTTGAGTATTTATATTTTAAGATATTTTTCATGAAAGTAGACAAACCAAATTTTTCTAGTAATGAATTAAAAGTATTGTAAACTGAGATTTTCTAATTAAAAAAAATTAAGCAATCAGAATAAAGCACTCCGTTGATATGACATGCTGATTTAGTAAATAAAACCTATAAAAATCATAATTACAATAACAACTTCAAGGATATAAAAGGACGAGGTTTAATGGGCTTGAATATCAAAGATAAACTCGGAATCATTTCACCTAATCTAGAAAGCGATAGATATTGCTGATAATGAGACGTAAACGAGGCATTCCAATACTTTTTGCAGGAGGAGTGATTCAGATGGTGGGAGAATGAACTGAACTTATACGAACAGCAGAACAGGGCTCATCAGAAACCACCGTATTAAGTATTACTGCTTAATGCTTGACAGGTGCCGATAAATCTTAAAGTAATTGGGTTTAATTTTTCCCCCCATTTTTCTTTATATTCAAAGAAGCTAGAGATGACTGAATGTCGTTGCAAACCTTTCAACGTGTTTTGAAAGAAATTGGGGTTGGGAGTTGGAATTAATCTTGGGAGTTTAGTTGCTCCGTTTTTATAGCCCAGTATTTTAGGTACGCGTTGTAATCCTTTTTGATCTCTTGATTCTTGGCATGTCGTCAAAGATTGGATTTTTAATCCTTTCAATAGAAAATCAAATGGGAAAATATATTATATTTCAAGTTAAAGCTAACATTATGTTAACGACTTCAGCTTAAACAACTACCCGTCTCGTTGGCACCGACTTCAGAGACAGTGTAAAACACCTGCGAATATCAAAGTGTATGATAGGTAGGTACTTTCAAACAACTACTAATGCGATAAATATAGCAACAAAACCTCTAATTTGTCTTTTTTATTTGAGTAAAATATTTGTCATGTCAGCACACTTGTCGAATTATTAAATGAATTGGATCCACACTGCGATGCCAGATCGTGGTAGTAGCAACAATTATTTTCAGTGATTTTTGCTACACATTTTTCAATTTTACATCTGAATTGCGGGTAGGATGTACTATACTCCATATTCTTTCCGAAGGTGCAACTGGCAGACCCGAATTCATTACGTGGTCGAAATAACCCTTATAATATGAAAAAGAACCACAAAAAACTTGCTTTTTACAACAGAAAGTTTAAAAACTATTTAAATATAAAAGCCTGGAATCATATGATTATATGTTTTAGGTTACTGAGATATTTAAAAATCAGTTGGATAAATGTGAAAGATCTATTGAACATGAGCAAAAATGCTTTTTACTGCAACTGAAGGCTGAGACTGGTACCAATTTTTTCACGGCAATTTAATAAATGACAGAAATAGTGTGGAAAACAAAAATTTATTACAAATAGGCACAATCGCAACAATCGTAATAATATTCCTGTACATTTTTCATTAAGGCCAGCATAACTTGCTTCATCATTCCCAACCCCATCCTTATATCAACAATATATAAGTATCAATACAAATAGTAACAATTTTAATGATTTCGAGAAGACATTGAAATGAAAGGGGTTCAACAAAATCTAGACAAATAAGGAGTTTGGTGTTACTGTCACTATAATTTCGGAAAGCAGCATTGTAGGAGTTGCAGCAATAGCAAAAACCGATGACCCTATTGCTGCGGAACGGTATGCCCCAGTTGGACAGACAGGAAGGTCCAAGCTGGTTGTCAAAGTAGTGGTGGCACTGCAGACACTATGAACCATAACTTCAAGCACTGAAAGTGTTTGATAGTTGCTGGATGCAATTGACGCTGTCACTGAAGCTGCTGAAGCGCTAGAGCTAGCTAAGGAAGATAAATAAGATGCAGAGTAAGATGACAAAAGTGCGTTGGTGAATGTAGAATACGCCGACTGGTATGCAGACGTCGCTGAGGCATATGATGAGGACGCAGCTAAAAATTAATATATACATTTGTTTTATAATATATTATAATTGTACAAACTCTTAAAGTAAATAAAAATAAATAAAATAGTGTAGTACCAGCTGCAGAAGAAGATAACGAGTCTGATGAGATAGAGGCACTGTAGGCTGAATTGCTTAGCGACACAAGGTTAGCCGTCACTGAAGAACACGTTACCGTGCAAGGCACCCTAGGCTGGCCGGGCAATCTCATGAAGAACGGGAGTGGAGTTGCCTCCAACTCAATTTCATGTTCCTAACCAATTAAAAAATATATGTTCAGCTTTTCAGGAAATTTAGAAATTATTTTTAGGCTAGCGTATCGGGAAAATAAGAAAATATATTCATGACTCAAATTTCTGACGTATAAGTTCTTACCATGATGGAGCTTGTAATACAACAGTTGATGAGGATGCAGAACACTGCAATGGTTGACACCTGGATCATAGTGGAGTAGTAGAGAAGATACTGCGTTTAATTTTTTGGGGTAACGTGAAACTTGGTTTAAGAAAGATGTGACTTCTATGATGCGCAGTTCTTGACTGATGGCATTACTAGTGGATGGGCGGAATACAACGAATTTGTAGTTCATTAGCGACTCAACGTGGTTGAATCCAGCTTGACTATCTATTTCTTGTTCAAGATAAGGGTCTATGAAAGGTAAAATAAACGGGATCAATTTTGAGTGTCTTTCTAGTTTTCTCCCATTTATAAGTAGAGGAAGGGATTATTGATTTTCATTATTCACCCTTCAAAGTTTTTTGGCTATCGTTAGCACGATCACGGGAGATTTTTTTGTCAAATTGATATTCGGAGTTGCTGTTGATTAACCGCAAATGGATGTTGTCTTTTACGTTGAATTATTTTAGTTGTGGAGGCGAATTTCCATTTATTATAAAAAAGCTCAGAAGGAAAGAGTAGAAAGGGTTCCTTGGGGTTAAGTTATAATCTGGAAATACAATTACAATACATTTTTTACATTTGAGGATTCGGAAGAGTGTAGGTAACTTTCAATTGTCTTTTCATTTATGTGAGCCGAAAGGGTTGAAATGGGTCGAATATAATAAATTTTTACCCATTTATTTCATTTTCTTTAAAAAGCTCAGAAAAATAGGGTTGCAGGACAAGGACTCCCTTACTTCTGCATAAACACACTAACAAACCCTTTTTCAAATGTTTGGTTTTGGAAGGGTGCAGTAAAGTTTTAATTATCTTTTCGTTTTTGTGACTAAAAAGTATTCAAAGGAGACCCAAAATATTAGTTTTTCCGTTAGGTATAGAAATGGCAACTGAATTTCTATTTCGTTGGAGACTGGAGTGAATTCTTGTAAAAACTTGGGCCTTTCACACTTCCACCAGGTCCTCTGTTAAATAAAGATTAAGCTGCCGTGTTACACATCTTTTGACCTTTTTAGTGTTTGAATAATGGAATATAATATAGGCAATTAGGTGCTTCCGAATTCCCATCAAAGGAATATTTTTGTAGCGCATCCTGCTTGCAACTATGACGTTATTATATTATTTGAGTTTGAAATATAGACGAAAAACTTGTTTCTATGTGAATAAATTATTATCTATTATGTATGCTATTTCCGCACTTGTTGATGACTTATTTGGTTCCTTTAATAAAACGAATTTGATAATACAGTGCACTTAAATTTTATGATTTTGTTAATGTAAAAAACTTGCCATTTGGCATTCAGGGCCTGAATTTGAATCATAGTCTTAGCCACCACCTGGAGAACGAGAAAAAAGTATGCACAACAAGCTCGCCACTCACAGTAATCGCTCTCACTTTAAAGCGAAGGTTTTCAAATTCTCTTTTTCAGCAAATTTTCTACTTCCCAATACTGATTATAAGTAGTTATGACCATACTTTTTTCACAAGTTTGTTGGAGACTGCTTAATTTTTAGAGAACGAGGATAATTCTTCGGTAAACAATTTTAAATTCTATATCTCACAATGAACCCACTACCAATAAACTACAAAACCATTCAAGTTTATTGCATGGAAACATTTTTCTTATCTGAGAAGTTTTCCACAGTACACAAACTCTCAATACCAGCTCCAATGTGCCCGTTAATTTTGTGAGTAGCGCCACGGATCCCAGTTAAAAATAGAAAAGAATTCATTGCAAACATTCCATATTTGTGCAATTTTAAAAAGTCTACAGTTCTCATTATATTTTTAGAAGAGTTACAGCTCCTCTGCCGCAAATGCTCGTCCAAGCTACGTAACATTGACAAATATTGCACAATCTAAGAAGAAAAGCTGAAAATCAGATTTCTTCTCATTCTAGACTTCTAGCACAAATTTTAACACGAAGCCAGTGTTCAACGGAATTTAATAAGCATGTGAAAGACGGTTTAAATTATCATTTAGTACACCTACAAGCAAATTACAAATAAAATTGTGTAGAAAGTTGGTTATGATGTTTCAATAAAATGCAGAAGGCTTAAGAAATCAAAGAAGTGATTCTTCACAGGAGCTTTTACTTAGCATTCAAATGAGTAGTCGAAAGGGCAAAAGGGTTAAGATTTTACAAAATTTCTTGTCGTCTCCAACAGACCATATTTAAGTGAAGGGATAATGCAGTAGCTCTTTAAATCCAGAAAAAGGTAAAACTTCAGTAATTTGGGTTCCTTTTCTTCCCTTTTTTAGTCACAAAAATCGATCAGAAAATTGAAAGATTACTGTACCCCCGGAATCTAAGTTAGTTTTTATGAAGAAAAATTGATCCATGATTCCTTTCCTGCTTACCGCTCCTTTTGAGCTTTTTGATATAAAGTGAGATTTGTCAACTTCTTCAAATATTGTTTTATTTTAAAACCTGCTCAAATCAAAATTTCACGATAAACAATCAGCATTGTCAAATAGCATAAATGGAATACGTCTTTGCTTGTTTTTGCTGCTTTTCCAGTCTTCTAGGGTTTTGCACTACAATGTACATATATTTCAATTTTAAAGATATGCATTTTCACCTTGACGTAGTTGACTTGAGAAGAAAATTATTCTAACATTTCACAAAATGAAAATGTGCCACCACGTTTATTCACAAACTTAGAAAGTGGCAAAAGGCCATTCCAGGATTTTTTCGATAAAGCTCGCATCCTCGTGTTATACTTATATTTTCTGCAGGAAAATAACAATCCAATTAAAAAATAGTTAAAAAGTATTAAAATCACTAAGTTTGCAATTTGTAGACTCACCCAAGTAGAGCTGTAAGCAATTTTATGATGATTGACGGTGAAAATGCATCGGTAATTCAAAAAAGTATGAGAGAAAAATGATATAATATTTCAGACATTTTGAGCTTTCATTTATACTACAAAAGCTGAACAGGAAAGGTTGTTCTTTTTTGTGAGAAAAAAGTGTCAACACTGAACCCAAGATATTGGTTTTTACCTTTTTGTATATAAAGATCAACTACTTTACCCATAAAAGTTTGCAAGACTTTTTACGATCGCGGAGGGAAAAAACGGCCGGTTGCCATGGTATTTTTTATTTCAGATTCGCAATTTACATATTAAAATCTATAATCCTGCAAGTTTTCGGCAAAATCGGAGACAAAAACTTTGCGGAACCCTTGGGCCAACTTAAACCGGTGGGGACTTTACAACCGGCAGCTCTTTCATTTTTCAATTTAATCCATCAAGAAATAATTTCAAACTCGCTCGAGAATTGAAAGATAGTTGTATGGAAAAGATGGATAAATTTCAAGGTGGTACAAATGATATATTTCTTTTAATCTCTGTTCAGCTAACAAAGAAATTAATGTTATGAAATTAAACATGAAAAATATGAATATCACATCTGAAACCTTTGTCATATTTTACACATTTGGTTCCTTACAAAAAAGCAAAATTAACAACAATGAACATTTAATGCAATTAAATTTAAATATGCCTCCCACCCAAAAAAAGAGATAATTAAGGAACACTTTTTCACAGAATTCAACACGTTTCCCAGATTAATAGCATTTTGTTGGTTGTATTGTCTTATAATAGCTATAACACGCCAAAACACAGCCACAAAAGCCATGTTTTATCATGTTTTGATACTAATGCATGGGGTATTTTCCCTCTAACTAATTTGCATGGACTACTGCCAAACCCACTTTCCTGAACCCTTCCGTCTTGCAGAACCAACACAAACTCATTCAGTTATATGAGTGTTAAAGCAGAATCATTTCAATGGAGTGGCATTTGGTCGGCGCAAATCTTGAACTTGCCATAAAAATTAATGTTCAGGGTTTTAAGATTATCTGGTTAACGACTCCATGAATTTTTACACTTAAAAAGCTCAAGTAAGATTGCTCAAAAAATATGGCTACAAGTTTACATTAATATGTACAATATTTGCTATAAAAAGTGCAGGAGGCTCATTTTTTTAATTTTGACATGAGACTGACATCAAAATGTTAGTTAACTGTTTATATTTGTTCGATACTATTTCACCGATTATTGCATGTTTTGGTAAGAAAAATAAGGATAAAACTAATTGTTCTTATTTCAACTTGTTGGTTTCTCGTTTGGCTGGTTTTGTTTGGTTGCTTCCAGCTCATCATTTGCTGCTATTGCTATTTCATCTAAGATGTTTTTTAAAAGTTTGTCAGTTTAAGGCAATAATTAGTTATTTAATGGTTTAGTTTGGAGATCTGGAAGCTTTGTGGCAAACCTTGATTAGGAATAGTATATTGACCAGCTGTTTAAAAAATGCTTTTATATTGAATGTCCTATTTTTACTAACGTACTGAACATTGATATCCGAATATGCAAGGATCCAATTCAGGCCAAATGTAAGACTGTCCACATTAAATATTAAATGTTTGCACTAAAATCTGGTACTTGTTTTCTGTTTCGATTCTATATGGTTTTAGTGCTTCAAACTAAATTAAAAACCATATGTTTTCCATGACAAAAACTACCCTTGTCTTAGAAAGAATTTGGAATTTCTATTAGTAATCTGTGTGCAATATTCCATACAACAATGATAGCTTTTGCTGTGATAACGTGCACAGTCAGAAATTTTGTGATAACGATGACGTTAATTGGGTAGATTTTTAAAAAATTAAGGAGAGCGAAGAGACAAAAATGAACTTGTATAGTATAGTTATTTTCTGACATAAATGGACTATTCAGGTACTGCATTCATATAGCGGTACTAAGAAATTAAATTTAGGGAGTATTTAACAACGTTGCTAGCTTCCTTATTTGTGGCGCCAGTCATCAGTCATGCAACAGCCAGAACCAAAATATCATCCACTGCGTTTCTTCTTTAATCCTGAGCTCCGTTAAATCGCATCTGAAAGGCTGAAAAACTTGTTAATAACTCTAACTGGATTGGCTTCAGCTGTTACATGAAAAGTTAGTTTATAATTAAATGTGTTAATTTGGATACAAACCAAAGAGACGGTAGCTAATGTATGACACTTTGTCCAAACTTAACTGCATTTATTACAGTGCAAGAAGGCTAATGATGGGAATGGTATGAATGACTGGGGGCCTATTGTGAAAGCGCTCGTAATGTAACAAGTAATGCAAACAATAACCCGAAGAGTCGAGACACAGTTCTCACAATCCGAAGCGCTTTCATTAAAAAACGTTCATGTGCGGAATCATGACAAATAATTTTTATAATAATTTTATTAAAAATACTAGCATTGAAATTATTGTGGTAAATATTAAGAAACAGTGATTAATTATTATTTTCCACTCTATGATGGAGTACTAATACAGTATTAATGAACGGATGAATGTGGGGTTGCAGTAAGTTCCATCTTCGAATGCTGAATGGTGGCTAGAGTTGCTTTTACACGTTTAACTTCATACCCCTCTGGACAAGCACCACTTATATCCACCAAGAAACTTGTACCGAATCCAAAGTTGCTACACTTTTGTATAGCGGCAGAACTAATCGCGATGAGTGCGTCAACTGCTGAACTGGCAGTAGCCAGAGAGGACGCTGCGTCATCCAAATCAGCGGAGGAGGATCCAGCTTCGTCAATGGCTATTAAAATGTCTAAGTCCAGTTAATCACAGTACGCGGTACATGGATCTCGAACCTGGCGCTGATGTCTCATGACAAAGGGTTGAAACGCTAAAGGGGTTGGTTCCAAGTCAAAATCCTGTTTTCAAACAAAGTAAAAAATTGCCAATTATGAGATTTTACCACGAAGTATACGCTTATAACTAATAGCGGCGTTGAAATCTATGTTTCACAAATTCTTACCATGCCAGAAACAATGCAAGGATTGGCAAGAGCGCAAAGTACCACAATAGCTGGTAAGCACTTCATGATGTCTGCCTGATTTCTGGTCAAAAGGGCTATCTGATACTGAGAACTGGAGTTGAGAACTTTAAAAATGCTGAGGACTGGTCCAAATGGGTTGATTCAACTGAATGATGGTTTTTGTGGTGGAGAGCTGCCTTTTTATACCCAGAAATTCCAACTTGGTTGTGTTGATTGCAATGGTAAATATATTGGATGTTACCATTGTGTTGAAAGTTGAGGATTATTTTTATTTTTGGTTCTAAAGAAGTTTTATTAAGTCAAGAGGATTAGAAAGGGTGGTTTTTGAACCCATAAAAACGTCATACCGAGTATGTATTTTTCATTGCCAGCTACCAAGTACGTGGTAGCAGCCAGGCACCAGTGAAAACCTAAAAATATTAAGTGTTATGTATATGTGCAAGATATGCGTTGGGATAAAAAAAAATCTTATTGCGCTTCAGTCTGAGTTCTTTGGACTGACAATGAGCCCAGCCATGTAGTTATTTGTTTGAAGGGGGTATGAGATATTATTAACTTTAGGTAAAACGACGGCCGTTGAAAAATAAAATAATTTAAAAATAGGAAAGGATTTACGAAACGAACAACGAACCCTTATATTTTATATGCTTTATAAAAACGTATTTGAGTAATATATCTGTGTATTATGAACCAATCAAATGCATGAAGGTCGTAAACTTTGCTACTTGTTTTATCATTGAATTGAACAACGAGTCCTTTATATACTTGATGCCAACTGGTGTTCATGTTTTTAGTTTTTACGCACAGGTTCAATGACATTTTTAGGCATTTTATTGGTTCCAGCTACAACATACAGCCAAAAAACTCTTACAACAAACTCATTTTAACGTGACAGTATGACGCTGGGGTGCTTTGAGAAAAGGCATTTCTAACTATGCTGTTGAATCAAATTTGATTGCAAGTTGCTAATGAAGAATTCGTAATTAAATCCGTACAATTAGTTAGCCGACGAGTAAGACAAATCAATTAAATAATATGACGACTAAAAAACAAACAAGCTGTTTGCAATGTTGTTTGAAATTAAAATAGACATGAAAATAAAAAATTCAAAGCCAACGATTTTGTTTCATGGCTGTTTCAAAATTCTTAGTCATATATCAATTATTTTGATTGTCAAGTCACCAAAATTCATAGAAGCAGGTATAGAATCAACGTCACTAAGAACAGCTTCACATCATTTCAATGTAAAATAAGGAATTTCAGTTGATTATGACCACAATTAATGTTGGAAGGAGTGTTGAGAATTGAATCAGTCACTGAGTTAAAGTGAGAATCAAAACGAGATTATTAAGAAAAAACATTATTAGCAGAATTTTTACCTTCAGCTTGAATGATCTTATCGTTTTTGTTTTATTTATAGATGCATACTGCATTAAATCCATGCAAGGATGGATGAGTTATGACCATAATTTATAAATATATAACTTTATATTGTTTCATTAACACTGCCACGATGATAAAGAATACTAACGATATAGAAAACTGGAAGAGCTGTAACGTGGTTGTGATATTTTTGGTAACTGCAGTAAAACTCATCTCATGAACCACGCAATACAAGGTTATCAAGCAGTTGGTGAAAGATAATAAATTTACAGATATTTTCCCTATTCATTTCAAATTGATGAAAATACATGAATACACAAAGCCCATTTTACATGTTACGATTTAAAAAAGCATGAACCACATAGCCGTGACTTTTATTCATTCTTAGATATATCATTCGGATGAACGTCGTATTATTTGTTAACAAAAAAATTGAAGATTTTGGGCATATAATCACAAAAATTGACTATAGTTTATTAATAGGTTTAAATTGAACCCTTTTGATTTCGGCTGAAGGGATACACATTATCAAATTCTTCTATCATTCAGTCGGTTGGAAAGCGACGATGGTTTTTAGATCGTCCGCTTAGCAAGAAGCTCTGATTGTGAATATGTTGGTTGTTTTAAAATTAAGAGCGTATTGGCATTCATCTTTGGATCTCGATTTTGTTCCAATAGTTAAGCAGTACTGGTCAGTTGTCATGGGGCAACATTCAGAGCTAGCAACCTCTGTAAACCTCTAAAAATTCTGTAAACAAAGGAAGACACAATTGGAAGACCAAATGGAGGAACCGTTGGTTGCACCCCGACTTCAGTTTTGCAAGACATAATGGTTCAATTGATAAATATTATAACTAAACAACATTATAACTTGGTGTCAAACTATTTCATGATGATGGATGATCCTGATGTAGTTTTTTTTGCATCAAATACAATTATTTCAAGTAGTCACTGGTGTGAAATTATAATTCATGACATGACGTTTTTATCTCTTCTTTGATATCGAAAAAGTTCAAAAGGAAAGGGAAGCAGGACAGATTTTTACTCCATGAATGCACTCATAATAACGTTCTACACTGTAGGCTTTGAAAGAGTGTAGTAGCCTTTTAGTCGGTTTAAGTTTTGGGAGCAAAAAGGGTTGAAAGGGACACTAAATAGTAGGGACCACGCATTTTTGTATATAGGAAGTAACTCATTTTGCTTTTTCTCAAATATGTTTTTAATGATCTCATTGTTGGAGCCTGGACGTGGTTTCTAGTGAACATTGGACCCTTTTTATTGCTACTGGATATTCTGTTGATGCATAATCAAGCCCCAGAATAAGACTACATTCAATTGCATAAGTATTTCGTTTCTATTGAACGTTATCAGCCAATTCAATAAATTTCATTTACAAATTATTTATGTGGACATATGTAATAAGAGAAATATCTGCCACTTCTGAAGGAGAAGTTTGGATTTGGTACTCATTAATTAAGTTTTTTACTTAACGTTGAAAAGCAAGGGATAGGCAAATCAAGTCCCAAGTATGTAGTGACTTGCTACGTTGCTTAAATATCTCATGAGAAAACTCAAAAGAACGACTTATCAGTGATTGTGAGCTAAATGATGAAACCAAAATCATGGAGTTTCGCACAACACAATGTATTAGATAATAAATCAACATTTTAAATGCTTTCAGTACAGAGTGAAAAGTTGAAAACGTGTTGTAAAACTTGAGTTATCCTAGTTGGCATAAAATCTTGAATAAAATATGATAATTTGATGGTGAGTTTTCAGGGTGTATTTAATAAGGAAAACTTGCGGGACAAAGATAATTTTCCGAACGTCGAGTTTAATATTAATTGAGTGTCCATTTAAACGGGTAACTCGAAAAAATAAAATAGTTGTCTTGTTTTTCAGTCGTATGCAGTGAAGAGATAGAAAAAATGTAATTGCAGTAAATGTTAAAAATGCAGAAGGCAACGCTTTCATTTTTTGATTTTTATGTTTTATGAAGTAATGAATAATTGGGATTTATTTCACAGAGGCAAATTTTCCAGTGAGTTTAGACAAAACTTTTAACCAAACCCAAAAAGTTTAATTTCCCACGGAATAAAAAGCCACGAGGAAGGACCTTGACTGTTACAACTTTCTCTTTAAATATCATTCTTTATTCTATTCCTTTTCTATAAGACCCATATACCCAAACATTTCAGCTGAGCAAAGAATGAAACTGCTAAAATTAGAATTCAAAATTAAGAATCGATATGTAAAATTTAATGCATATTTTATACAAGATGCTTGATGAAACATTTAGCTTTATTTCCGGGGAGGCAAAAAACGCAACTACTCACAGGAGGAATTGAAAATAGTTTTGAATTTTTAAAAGTATGGAGATAATAACCATTATTGGGGGTCTGGAGTTTGCTCTTATAGTTGTTCAGTACATCAGTTTGCTGCAAGAAAGTTCAATTGACAAATATTATTACTAGGATCCGGACAAATATGCCGGAAAAACATGTATTATATGCATGCAAATATGCTCTAAAAACAGGTAAAATATGCAGTAAAATATGCTGTAAAAACTACGACTTTAGGGGTGCATAACTCAAAATTTTGAAAAATATAAGTAGTTTAATCAGTCAAAAATCTCCCGATTTTACACTAATCTATGCGTACATTATCTACAACAGATTTAAACATAATTTTATTTCATAGTTAATTCAAAGTGGCAAGTCAGAGCCATTCCAAGGTTTTCTACACTAAAGTTTTGACCAGTTTGAGGCTTTTTCCATACTAAATCCTCTTTCAAGTTCAACTGTTGTCAAAGGACAAAATTTTAACGAAGCTACAACGTGCGGTTTTAATCCAACTTCACTATTTATCATGTTTCCACTTAAAATATTAGAAACATTTTTCATTGTACTATATCCTGGATTTTTCGATAGTACAGAACTGAATTTTTCTGTTTTTATGCATATTTTTCACATGCAAACTGCCAGTACAGTCAGTTTACAAAACAAAAAGTTTGCGAAATCATACGAATCCGGACCCTAATAATGCCAAATGAATGTCATTTCATGTAAATATTGGCAAGAAAACGAAATGTATGAAGTTTATCATGAAAATTTTTATTTTGCATACAATATGTTCTAAAAATTCAAAAATATGATTCAGCATATGCAATATGCCGGAAAAGCCAAAATATGCAAAATATGCAGCAAAAACTTGGTCTCAATGGACCTATTTTTATGCATATTGCCCACATGCAAACTGCCAGTACTGTCAGTTTACAAACAAAAAGTATGCAAAATCATACGAATCCGGATCCTAATTATTACCTACAACGAACTTGGGACGGAAGGATTTGTTGAAACAATTTTAATTTTGAAAGGAAGGCTGGAGAAAACAATTAGAGCAGTAACAAATTTCGTATCGATTAATATTGCAGATAATGCTGACGCCTTAGTCCTATTAAGGTTTCCCCTTTTGTCAGCAAAAAGGTTTGAAGAGGGATGCAAGATATTGAATTTTCCCATTTTTTGTCATAAAAAGGGTTGAACTGGGACCCAAAATCCTGAGGGTTTATTCTTTTTTGTTGGCAAAAAGGTTGAAAGGGATCCCAAAACACATAATTTGTACCTTTTCTTATTTTACCTTTTATAACCATAAAAAGATCTTTCTACATTTGATTACGGATTGATAGCCGAGATGAAGTTCTGAGAATTTTAGGCCTTATTTTTTTATCGCTGGTCAAACCCTAGAGCTATATTTCACATTGTGCAAATAAATAAAAAATATAATTATTTTTTAAGTTGTAACGATGGGCAATTTGAGGAATAAAATTTGAAGCTGCACACTTGTATATCCGAGTCAGCCATTATTCATAGGCAATACAATCATCAAAGCATATGACTACAATTATAATGTTACCCGTTATCTCTTTGTTGTGGCACAAATTAAATAAATGATTGTAAAACAATGCCAATAATAGATCGAATTGGCTTCAAGTCTATTTTCTGTATCCAAATCTCGAATAAAGAATTTTGAAAAACTTAAAAAAGCTAGAACTTTTTTTAATCAAGAATTTCCTAAAAGTGGCTTACAAATTGTTTAGCATGTTCGGGATGCGCGGAAACTTGATGATGCAAAACACTCTTGGGAAGTACTTAGATAACGACGATTATTATTGGAGTTGGGAATAAAAATAAAGGGCATGAAAATGCCGAAATGGTCGCCGTAAATATTTTTCGTATTGAACACGACAGGGCTGAATTGGCATCCCGTGCTTGGCATTTAACTATTGACGTGACTTGTTTAATATATACTTGTTACATGTAACATCGATTGGATTGAATGATGGAAATTGTGTTTGAGCTCTTGACTTGAGTTGCAGTTCTCAGATATATTGTAAACAAATTGAAAAAAACACATATGTTTTATTTACCTTTTTAAAATTGATTTATATGTACTTGTATTAAAAATCGGCATGTAGATCATTCAGTACAAATAACAAACATTCAACTATTGTACAATTATTAAAAACAAATTCCAGCAAAAATTACTTTAAATTGTATTCGTGTATACACACACAACAATGTTATCTTTTTGTATGTATTAGCTAGATAACTTGATGAAACATTCGAAACCTCAGTCATCCTTTCTGTATAAGATGGAGAGTGATACGGAGACATGATGGGAAGATTATATGCAAAACTTCTATTGACGGATTACATTTCAATTTTGGGGAATTTATCATCCCCCTGCTTCTACCCCAGACTGAAGAACAGTATGCATTCATTTACCAATATATAACTAAACAACATCTTTAATATTGACAACCGCAGTACAAATAAAGGCAAACCAATCGCCACAGACAGCCTATAAAAGTAAAGTAAATTGCATCAAATCCTCCAGATGAGTACACCCACAAGAAAATTTTGTAGAAATTTCACAGGAGCTTCCACTCAGCATTCAAATGTGTATTCGAAAGAGTAAAACAAAACTTCTTGTCGTGCCCAACAGATCATATAATATATTTGAGTGAAGGGATAATGCAGTAGCTGTTTAAAGGTAACAGAAACAGGTAAAACCTTAAAAATTGGGGTTCCTTTTCTTCCCTTTTTGCTCACAAAAATCGATCAGACAATTGAAAGATTGCTGCACCGAAGTCTAAGTGAAAAGGTGTGGGTGTTTTATGCAGAAAAATGTATCCTTAATTCCTTTCCTGCTTACCCTTTTCTTTTGAGCGTCTTTATATAAAGCGAGAGTTGACAACTTCATCAAATTATGTTTTTTTTCAACACTTGCTCAAATCATAACTCCATGACAAGTAATCAACATTGTCAAATAATGTGAAATGGGCTACAACTCTACTTGCTTCTCCAGTCTTCCACAGTTTTTTTACTACAAGTCGCATATATTTCAAATTTAATGAAATGCATTTTTCATAAAATTTTACCGCAATAAAATTATTACCCTTGTAAACTCATTGTCAGTGGTGGAAGTTGTTTTCCACAGCACAACAATATATCGCAGAATATTTTATAAAAATATTGCACAAGGGCTTCATATTTTTTATTTGAAGCAACCAACGATTTTTTCAACTCAAGTATTGGAATTATGACATTTTGTACATGGATACTGTACTGTTGTTAAACTGACTTACCTCAAAGGACAGACATTTTAATTTGAAATAAGTTCTTAGTTATAAAAAAGGAAACACAAATGCCATCTTGTGCTTGTGAACTTGTGAACACATCAAGTCGTGCTTTCAAAAATCTGAAAAAAAACTATCACATTACAAAGTTCTTGAGGCATTCTGAAGAGCTATAGACAACACGTCGTCAATTTTGATATCAATATGTGTCTGTGCCAGCTACAAGGGTATAAATCGACTTTGGCTGTTTACATGTAATTCACATATACAAAGCCAAAGTCGATTTATGACCTTGTAGCTGGCACAGACACATATCATTCTACAAGTAACCCGTAGTAGTACTACCTTCTAAACAGAGTATGAAATATTGACGTTGACCCAAATTACATTGTTTTGTATGTTTGTCCAAATTGATTGTGGGATTAGATATTATTTTACGTAACTCAAAATAGTGCAATGCTTGATTCTGGTTTTATAGCGTATTATCATGCAGTTTAATTTTTTAAAAACAAATCATAACTCGTAATAATAATGAGTATGGAGTGCATATATTTATACCTGCTGTAATTATTTGCAGGAGGCGGAGATTATAAATGAAATACCTACTACTTTGCTTAACGCAAACGGTATGAATTTAATCGTGCGGAGTTATAATAGGGTTTCCTCTAGATATCATTAGAAACATGTGTACGTAGATTTACGCGTATCGGTAATTCAAAAAGGCATGGGATGAAAATGGTACAACATTTCTGAAGTTTTGAGCTTTCATTTTATCTATAAAAAAAGCTCGCCACTTTTTAATAATTTAGGATTCGTAAGGGTACCTCTAGATTTCAGTTGACTTTTTTTGTAAGAAAAAGTGTTGAAACTGGACCCAAGATATTGGATGTTTACCTTTTGTATATAAAAATCAACTACTTTACCCTTCGTTAAGAAGTTCGCAATGCGTTATCAAGTAGGTTGGACGGTTGTAACCTCCGAAACCTTTTAATCGACACCAGCTTATATGTTGATTACTCAGAGTCACACTTTTTCAATCGAATCGTCTTCGGCTTTTTTTATCCATGATTGTATTAGCAATTCATATGTGAGTTTATGTCTGTTATAACAAATTATTAGCAAACCATTAATTACTTTAAAAATTGTTTGCATTTAGTAGTAGAGCTTCAGTTGCAAACATAGAAAGCAGGTTGAATTGGCAACTCTCAAATTTAAAAATGATTGGCTGACAATTTAACACCGCAAAAATAACCCTGACACGATGTATTGCGTCAACGTTGTCGAGTGGGTGCCAAGATTTTGTGGCACCTTTCCATTCAGCGTTGTCAAAACTAGAGACTTCATCATTTCATTTCAGATCATTTCAAGTTCTCAAAATTGCCAGTGAGTCAAACTTCATAATGAATGGTTAACTGAAAATTCAAAAACGCATTCATATAGTGCTCAAACACATGAATGTGTATACCTAGACTTTCTATGTGCTACACAACATGTGGCTAAAACCCCGAAACGCATTGACCTTTAAAACTTTACCGACTGTTCTGACCACTGACTAGACTAAACCCTGAGTGCTTTTGATACTAAATTTGTCACTGTTTTAGAGCAAGCTCTTCAATTTCAATTGGAATTCTGATATATAACTATCTGAGAACTGATTTTCAGGAGTAATAGCATTGTAACCTGAAAGATAATTTCTACAAAAAAAAATCATCCTGCTAGCAGTGGGGTGTTTCGAGAATTTCAGGTCTGATTTGTTGATCAGTGCAGTTGTAATTCCTAGCTCAGGTTCATAGTTTGCATGTAATTTTTCTCTTGAAAATTAAATACAAAAATTGGATGAATTCGTGGGTTCAATCCTGCGTAAGCAACTCTTGACTTTGTGGAATCGGAACCAGACATCCTGGATATTCTAATTCAGAGCAGAAAGATTATTTTCAATCTCTTTTTAAAGTATTAATTATATAAACAAATTCGTTGAAGTGCAGCGTGATAAAACAAACTGCCTAGCTCTCAACTGCTTATCAACTCCTGTTAAATTGAAGGAAGCATCGGATCAATATTAAAAAGTAAAAGGCTTACGATTTTCTTTTCAAGTAGTCTATTTTCAAAAATTAAAATTTTTTTAATAGAAGACGAAAAATTAAATACTAATGTATGGTGAAACTATGAATAACATTGTATCACTGGACTGGCTGTGAAAAGTGGAAGTAATTTCTTAATTATTCGGTTACCCAAAACTAATGCAAAGTATGTAAATAAATATACAGTTCTGCTAATTGCCGATTAATTGTCTAGTTTTGCAATAATTTTTAACGAGTTGTGAATTAAAGAGTTAATATCAGCTCAGGCGATACTAACTTTTATACTAAGGAAATATTTAACTGTTGTGGCTGTTGGTAAGAAACAAATGTCAAATGTCCATAAAACTTTTTTGCAATTGACTACAACATTTTTTACAAGTAGGTGCAATTTATTTCAAATTAATTTATTAATTTTATAACCACTCTGTTATCAAAAACAACGATAAAAACACACAAAAAAATTCTTTGAAGCTAGTTTGACCTGAGAAGATCATATTCCAAATAGGAGTTATAAATATATTGACGAAAATTTGGGAGCACACTGATTTATTATTCTTAGTCAAATGAGTATGGTGCTGCTGTCACTCTCATTTCCGAATGCTCGAGCATTACAGAAGATGCAAGTATAGGGAACTCAGATGATTCTCTGAAACTTTCTCGTGATCTTGTGGGTAGTGGAGACGGACAGATAGGTACGTTTAAGTAAACTACTGTAGTACCTGCAGAGCAGGCTGTTTTCACCATTGCAGAAATGCCCGAAAACTTTACGACTGTGTCTGAAGCGGCGGCTGCAGCAACTGAAGCAGAAGATGCTGATAAAGACGCTAGAAAATATAACATTACATTTTCTAGTGTACCAGATGGTGTAAAAAGAGTGCAATTTTTAATATAAATTACCTAAAGTGGCTGAAGTAGCTGCGGCAGAGGATGAACTAGCAGCAGCCGAGGAACTAGACGATGCCGTATTGTATGCAGACGATGCTAAAATTAAGATAAAAAAATTTATTATTTAAAGAAATATTTTCTCAATTTTATCATCTTAACTATTACGTAAAATATTTTTATACCTAGAGCAGCTGACGCCGCCGCTGAAGAGGATGAATCCGCGGCAGAAATATACGCGGTATATGACGCTAAGAAATGAGAATAATATAGTTATAAAAAACGAGAATAATCAACTATCAAGAAACTAGAATAATACCTGCTGCTGCAACAAAAGCTGCTGAGGCTGAAGAAGATGCCGCTGAAACAAACAAGAATCATACAATTATCAAGAACCGATAATAATACAATTATCAAGAAACTGGAATAATACCTGCTGATGAGACAGAAGCTGATGAGGCTGATGCAGATGCCGCTGAAACGAGAATCATACAATAATCAAGAACCGAGAATCATATAATTATCAGTAAACGAGAGTAATACCTGCTGATGCAACAGAAGCTACTGAGGCTGAATAAGATGCCACCGCGGAAGCTTCAGCTGCGATCTGATAAAATTTAAAAAAAAAATTTAACGGTTAAAATCTGACCAAGGATTTTGATAGAATAAATCATATGTGTTCTACACCCTTCAGTTTAATACGTGGAATTACACTATTTCTTTTAAACTCAAAATTTAAGGCTCCCATATACTTACAGAAGAACTGGAAGAGGCCAAATTTGATATAGAACTCGCCATGTTAATGTAAATGTCTGTACTCGCGCATGACACATAGCACTTGTCTTTGACTTGTCCGGGAATTCTCATCAAGTACGGGAGTCCACTTGGCTCCAACTCGAATTCTTGCCCCTCCTAAAAAAATGGTTAAAGTTAGCGTTTTGGGGAAATGAAAAATATTGTCAAAATTCAAAGTTCAGACATAAACTACTTACCATGATTACGCTTGCACCGCACATGTTGACGAGGATGCAAAACAGTGCAACCATTCTCCGCTGAAACATTGTTGACTTTGATGGAACGGGGTAGCTTGAGACTTTGGATTGGGTTTGAGTTGGCTAAAATTTGGGAAACGACCTGACTTCCACAAGGTGTTAAACTAGACTGGTGGCTTTACTGGGGAACAAGTACCGTTTCTATACCAACAGATTTAATGAGCTTATCCTGTTAAATGAGCAACTACCCACTACATGGACGGAGTACTCACGTGTGAACAAACTAAGCTGTGATCTATTTATGACTTTAAAAAAGTATTGATGGAGTGTAAAATAAGTAGGGCTCATTATAAAACGCTTTCTTTTTTTCAAGAGAATGATTTTCCAGAGAGAGGTAGATATATATCCTGTTGGAAAATGCGTATAGTTACCCACATATACTGTGTATGCTAAACACATGCTCCTTATTTGTCTCCTAATTGTTTCAGGTACACTGTATTGTAATAAGCTTTTAAAATATATTGAAATGTCTCAAAAGATTTGGATTTTTTTGGGTTAAGTCAACCGACGTCGGTCGAGATAAAAAATAATAGTGCATGTGAATGCCATTTTTTCTTGGATAAAATGCATCCAAATAATGCTCAGGTGCAAGCGTTTTGCAAACTCTATTTCATTACTTTTTGGGCGATCGAATCATAAAGACAATTTACTGAATTCTTATTATCGTCGAGAAGTATAAGCATTTGTGCTACAAATTATACACGTTTTAAAGCAATGGAATGAAGGAAAATGATATTTTATGACGTTTAAAACTTTCAATTCAAATAAAAAAAAGTTCAAAGGAAAGAATTTCATATTATAGCACATAAAGCATAACACATTTTTCCCCATTTTTTGATACGGAAGAGTGCAAAGTAACATTTCCGTTGTCTTGTCCTCTTTGTGAACAAAAAGGGTTAAAAGAGAACCCAAAATATTGGATTTTAATCTTTACTGTGTATAAGGAACGGTCCATTCCCTTCACTATTTTTGTGTTTTGTAGTAACTGAGTGATTACTGAAACCGAGGAACAACGCAAAGAACTTTCTTACCTACAAACATTATTCACATACAAAATTATCTTCTAATTATGCATTCCAGCACTACGAGAGAAGTAACAACAGTACAAAATGTATAGTTAAAAAATCATGATAAGGTTTCGATTTAGTGTAGCTGACGTTTGACGATTTCTTTTATTTACTTGAATGCTTGGTGTTGGTGAAAGACAAATAGTAATGAAATTTAATTTGAACAACCAGCAACGCTCTCTTTGCGAGTGGTATGTTTTTGGGCAATTTTAAACTGGCAAGCGCTAGGTGTAATTCCTTAATTAGTTAAAAATATTTAAAAACTTATTAATTACCAACAACTGTGGCGACAACATATAAGCAAGATATTCATTGAAACTCCGAAGTTGAATAAAATGAAAACATTGCTAGAATCTACTTTATAAAACATCAATGTACAAAGCAGTAAGTTAGCTTTCAATTGTCTTGTGTTTTTTGTGAGCATATTAAATTTTTACCTTTTTGTGAGCAAAAATAATAAGCATATTAAATTTTTACCTGTTTGTGAGCAAAAATAATAAACACAATAAAAAACAATCAAAATAATGGGGTTTTACCTTTTTATGTGATAACAGGATTAGAAAGGGATCAAAATATTGGATTTCTACCCTTTTATTAGCAAAAAGGGTTGAAAAGGGATCAAAATATTGATTTCTACCCTTTTATTAGCAAAACGGGTTGAAAAGGGATCAAAATATTGGATTGTTACATTTTTGTGAGCAAAAAAGGATAAAAATATTGGATTTTTACCTTTTAGAGTAACAACGGTCGTAAAAAGATAAAAATAATTTTTCCTTTTTTTGGAAGCAACAAGGGTTAAACAGATGTAAAAATGTCAGTTTGTTTAATATAAAGAGCAAACAGTATTTGTTTATCTTTCAATTGTCACTTCTACATATTTCGATGACCATATCGTAGTAATTTTTCTTCAAAGACTGAGGTAGTACTACTTTCCTGCAGAAAAATAACCATCCAATTATTATTGGACAAAACAATTGTTACAATTGGAAATATTTAAGTGTATGTTTCTGTGCCAATACGAACGAGATAAACAAAGCAACTACAGAAGCTGTTTTAATACTGTTGGTGTTTTCTTGGTTTGTAAATGCATATCACTAGCGTTTCAACCAGGAGTTTACTAAAAAGATATTAATTTATTAATTTTAATATCTGTTGCACTTTCATTTACATTGACGAATATTAAACAGAAAGGTCTGCTTTGCGGATGTACATTCCATTTACGTAAATTACACAGGAGTATTTTACACGTACTATTTTACATTGCAAGGGATTAAAAATCATTTTTCGGGTTTTGTTAATTGTTTTTGGAAATCGTTCTTTCTTCTTACTAAAAAAATTAATGCCTGTTATAGAAGCTGGCTTCTTTATTTACAAGTTTCAGACTGCTCAAAAACTGGCATATTTGTCTGCAAAGATTTTTAAAATACTCCACTTGTGATTTTTACAAACATGATAACTGCAACGGTTGAAAACGAATTTTTACATACTTCCATCGGTGTGTTCCATTGTTAATCATTATTGTCGTAATAAAACCATAATAAAAATATTAATTCATGAATGATAACACTAGGATTATTGAAGACAGAACCTACGGGTACTAACTTCAGTCAGTTTGACATCTGGAGAACAGACAATGGTTTTGAATTTTTCGTGAGTTGTGCAGCAGGAGTTGCAGCTATTTTCATTATTTCAGGACCACCCATGTTATATATAGGATCATGTGCGGATCCAAATTTTTCTCCTACAGTTGTGCAGTATTTATCAGCTGACTTGGAGGAACATTCAAAGCTAGCAGCGTCAGTAAAACTACCACCAAAAACGTAGGAAACAACATTGCTTGCAACTACACAGGTTAACTCGGCATCGTGGCTTATTGTGGCACACTGCACACAAACTTCTAGTTTTTTTCGGACGGTTTGAAATGGAGGAACCATTGAGTGCACCTCCACTTGAGTTACCTGTTTGCAAATAATAATCATCCAATTGATATAATATTATAATTTCCAATGACTTTAGAGTGAAAAATTCGTTACAACACAACAATTGATATTATAACCTTATCATCCGCAGTGCAAAACTGAAGAAGACTGGAGAAAACTAGAAGAACTCTAATCAATTTCATAATGTTTGATTATACTCCAGTAAACCAAGTGTCATCAGTATAGTTCGAGGAGTCGTAGTGATAATAGTTGAAAATTGATTTCGTGAAAGAGTGGTAGTTGATGAAGCTGTCAACTTATATTCAATGTCACAAAAGCTCAAAAGGAAAGGGTTGCCGTGCAAGAGTTCATTTTATACTGCTTAAATACACCTACAAACCTTTTTAAAATACTTTATGGCTTGGAAGAGTGCAGTAAGCTTCCTATCATTTTAGCTTCTTTGCCAACAAAAAGGTAAAATATCGACCCAAATTTTGGATTGTGTATAACAAGCGAATGCATTTACCCTTCACTCATATATATTTTTAGACGATGGATATGAGTTTTTGAAAAAAATGACCTTGTTTAATTTATTGACAACTCTGTAATATGCTGCAGTGTTGGATCGTGTTTTAATTTCCGTAGGCCTTTCTTTTTATTCAAACATCATCATCACCAATATTGTACAAGTTTTCATTTGCAAGTTTTAAGTAAGTAAGGAATCCTTTTGGGAAGTTAATTCAACGTGCATTCATGATCATACTGTCATTTATTTTGTATCAGCAAACTAATCCTAAGTTGAAACGGGGTAATAATATGATAATTAATTGAAGCGGATTTTCATTCAATTATCTACTTCTCACATGCTAACAATATTATGATGATATTCTGACAGGATTTAAAGGTTTTGTGGGAAATCGAGACCACGACAAGCTCGGGACTTTTTATTGTATTGTATGCAGTTCGGTTTTAATTATACTGGAAAAATTATACCAAAGTTCATCAAATGTTGATATTGGTGAATCCAGTGAATCGTTACTAATGCGTGCACAGAAATCACAAAGTTAATACTAATACTATTTTTACTGTGTTTCTGCTACACCTACAGTGAAATAGGTTAGCCATATAAATTAGCCTAAAGTATACATACTCTAAGATCAATCATACCAGAGCACCGTTTGTATAATCTGTTTCGGCATAACAATTCTTCATTTTCTTTGTCAACAACGCTTGTATTTATTTTAACAGAGCAACGTATTTATCATTCAGTATTTTGAATCATGGATGATTAGTCAAGCATGCAGTTTCTTTAGCCGACAAAGTGAACTACATCTCTGACGCAGATACCAATATTATTTGCTCCATCAAGTTTCCAGAGGATGAATCAGGCACACTTCCAGTCATCTTTGGAGTTATTAGTTTGCAAGTGCATGTAAGAAGGGACAGAACACAACTTAGAGGTGCAAGCGCTCCTAATTCTTGATGATGCATTGTCGCAGTTGGCTCCAACTCCGATTGTGGTGGTATCGAGTATAATACAGAAGTGGCCTAAAATATAATATGCAATAAGTCATGGATTTGATTCATAATAGTAGGATTTTAGTGAATTTAAAGCAAGCGAGGTACTTTCACTACCAACCATTTTTGTCATCTTCAAGTTAAACGGCTCAA